>OY755243.1:48592774-48868384 GCA_963576725.1 Azorinus chamasolen | reverse complement strand
AAAACATACCCTGATTAGACAGTTCCTACATGAGCTGTTCTGATCTGCGTCTACCCTATTTTCAAAGGCGTCCCTATCAAGTAGAGAGTTAAGGAAAAACGATAGTTGATGATTTTTTCTAAGCTGATACAACATTCAGAGGTATGGTATTCACCCATCATAAGTCACCTGTAGTTCACCTGACTATTAGAACCGGATATAGTAAAATCTTTCTTAAGCGGACATCTAAAATACAGTAAAACCCTTCTAATGCGCTCACCAAAATGGGCATAATTCTGGGTGACAGAGGCAGGTGGTATCTTAATACAGGACGAAAGTTATGCCGAAGGGAGCTTTCTACATAACTTTCGTCCTGCATTAAGCAACCACCTGCTTATAATGACAGCTATGTATATTCATTAAGTGGTCGCATTAGAGGGGTTCTATACTGTAGTATTAATACAGGCCTATAAGACAGATGGCAGCTTAATGCAGGTTGAAAGTCATACAGAAAGCTCTTCTGGGAGCTTATTGCATATTTTTACCCTGCATTTTAGCAGCCATCTGTTTTAAAAGCTCCTGTAATAAAATTCCGATTTAGAGAGGTTTTACTGTATAGTTAAACGTTTCTTAAGCGACCATTTTAAAAGGGTATATAATTCTGGATCTTCAATGCAGGACGTGGTAGCTTAATGTAAGACAAAAGTTATGCAGACTGTTGTGTTTAACTCTTTCCCTGTTGCATAAGTCATAATGACACAATGGATGTTTATTAGTTGAATTTTCATGATAGCATATAATTTTGTTGGGTTTTGGTAGAAACTAAAGAGTCAGATCTATCATTACATATAGGCAAAGAGAGCAGACTCTGATCAGACGGCTCCTATAGGAGCCGTCTGATCTGGGTCTTCTCTGTTTGCAAATGCATGAAAAGGCGTTTATATGAAGGAAAGGGTTAACCCTTTTCTCTGTTGCATATTCATGTAATAAATAATGACATCATGAACATTTACTAGCTGACGTTTATAATGGTATATATGCACATGATGTTTTGATATTGACAGGAACTGCACGCAGAATCAGAAGACTGTTACATGTATAATTAACATTAGCAACCGGAGCAGACCCTGATCAGACGGCTCCAATAGAATTCGTCTGGTCTGGATATACTCTGTTTGAAAATGTATGAAAAGTGTTTATATGAGTGAAAGTGTTAATTGATAGTTTACTATTCACGGCTGTCCCCGTGTAAACGTCTACTATCAGTTTGGTCCAAATCAGAAGACAGATGCCACAATGTCTAACCAAGTTCCAGACTGTTTACATTGAATTATAGAAAAGAGTCCTTGGACGCTCTGGATGCGGTTTCCTAGTCTTTAGGAATGTTATTATAGTATACACTGTATGTGAGTGTTTAGTTTATATATACATTTGTATAATTTCCTTTTTGTATGTCTTGGCCATATTTGACTAACTTATTTTGTAAATGGCCACAGGCAATGTGTTTGCCGAGTTGCTAATAAAACTGAACCTGTATTAACCCATTACCTGTATTAACCCATTACCCGTATTAACCCATTACCCGTATTAACTCATTACCTGTATTAACCCATTACCTGTATTAACCCATTACCCGTATTAACCCATTACCTGTATTAACCCATTACCTGTATTAACCCATTACCCGTATTAACCCATTACCTGTATTAACCCATTACCCGTATTAACCCATTACCTGTATTAACCCATTACCTGTATTAACCCATTACCTGTATTAACCCATTACCTGTATTAACCCGTATTAACCCATTACCTGTATTAACCCATTACCTGATGGAGATGTCCTTTGACACCTTTATAAACAGACAAGACCCAGAATAGATGGCTTCTGTGTGAGCTGTATGGTCAGGTTCTACGTAATCTGTTTGCTTTTAGCATATATAAATCTCATTCTACAGTTATTGCCATGGAAAAAAACATCTTGTGGTTATATAAGATCTACCATTATAAAATTTCCTCTATTTGATATTCATATATTAATTTCTTACACAAATAGTCATCAGGTAAAGGGTTCGTACTGTGTAACTTTTTTTTCAAATGTGAATGGATGATTAATTCCTCTTTGCAAAATTTGAAGCAGTCGACATGTTTTGATTGCTTGTAAACCTGATAGACTGTTCGCTAGCGGCCAATTCATGATGACCTATAAAGCTTGTGTCCGAATGAGGAGCCAAACCTAATCAGGATCCAAACTGTGTGACAATATTTTGAAGAGAAATGAAAGAAAATATAACTGTGTGGATTGCAGCAGACGAAATGTTTGCAGACGACTGTTACTTAGTGTGTCAAATGTTAATCGTTTGTGATGAGTGATTGACAGAATCCTTGGAACAGAAATGTGAAATACAGTAGAACCTGTCTTAAGCGGCCATAAAAATAGGTCTAATTATGGGTCTGTAAGGCAGATGGTAGCTTAATATAGGCCAAAGGTAATATAAAAAGCTCCCATTGGAGCATTCTGAATTACTTTTGCCCTGCATTTAGCAACCACCTGCTATTTAAGACTCCTATGTTCAATAATTGAATGGCGACTTAAGACATGTTCTACTGTAATGTTACCTGAGTACTCTACCAGTTGAATGCTTAACGTGAAGACATCTTTCTCTCTTTTCTCATACTCACATGAATGACACAGAAACTGGTTTATGCCCTATTCACACACCATACGGCAAAAAAATGATAATCTAACACTGATATGTCAATGTAAAGATGAAGTCAAAATATATCATGTTTTATAGTATTTAGGCTTTGTGGTAAAATCGCATTGTGGTATACATAGAAATTCCAAATAAGATTTGATATCAGTGCCCCGTCTTACGAAAGATCGTTCGACTGAACTTAAGTTCTGACACGACAATCCAGGGACGATCCTGCTGAGATCGTTATTTACGATTAGTTCTGTCGCGTGACCTGCACGCTAGAAAGTGCGTGACATTCGCTACACAAATATAGTACTATACTAATTAGATAATAGAAGTTGATGCCTTTAATTACAGGTGGTTGCTTAATACAGGACCAAAGTAATGCAGAAAGATCACACAGGAGCTTTCGGAATACATTTTGTTCTACACTAAGCTACCACCTGGCTTTAAGATCCATAATTATACCTATTTTTATGTAGTCGCTTTAGAGAGTTTTTGAAGAGTTCAAACCTTTATAGCTTACGTTGACGAAATCTTGATGACCTATGCAAACAGCTTTGATCTCCGGGAGCTTAAACCTTTACTCCATGAATATTCAGGAAAGAAATAATGACATCATGAATATTGATTAACTGAATCTTTATTATGGCACTATGGAAAAAAGGAAAAAAGAAAACTTTATCCTGACAGAAACAAGATTCAGATCTATTTCATTTCGTAAGCAAACAGGGTAGATCCTGATTAAACGGCTCCTATAGGAGCCGTCTTGTCTGGGTCTACCCTGTTTGCAAAGATGTAGAAAGGCGTATTTATGGAGTAAACACTATGGTTACGCACGGTAAACCAAATGAGAAACTGAAGACAAACTGCTTGCTCAAGAGACTGAAGGGGTCCTTGAGTTACATTACGAGGAACGATGTATTCGGGGACAGTGTAGACCAAGCCAGAAATGTCCTGTAAAGTATGCCCAATTGATATAAGTCAAATGAAAAGTGTTGGTGCGGTTTAGTTCGTTTCTTGTTCCACACAGTTGTTGCATATATTTATTTGATGGATGACATGTGAAAATACCACATGCATTGCGTTGTGAGTTCTCCATGTGCTTGCTCGAGTAGCTGGCGGTCAGATATTTTCCAAGTTTTTGACACTTTGACGTTTCATAAATTCACCAAATTGCATGTCAGGAGAAAACGAGTAATACGTACTTGTAGGCCAATCATTTCTGTAAACAGCGGTATATATATCATACAGATCGGTGGATATTTGGTGAGGAAATGAAGTTAATTGAGATATTATAAAATTATCGATATGTGTTCCAAGTGTAAGAAGATTATACCTTTGCCAAACAGTATACATTAAGCTGTCTTACTTGGTTTTATTTACTAGTGTTAAGTTGTCTTACTTAAGTGTCCTCTGATCGGACTACAATAGACATGTAATCTTCTCCCTATATCCCCCTTTCTCTCTCTACTCTCTCTATCCTTCTCATCCTCTATCTCACATACTATTTTTACTCTAGAAACGATACCGAGTTTCATATTTTGTTTGCCATTACATGTATATATAAATGCTTTTTAGGGGCGGGTCAATACTAATGTAAAATATTGTGCCCCAACGCAAATTCGTCTGGTCTGGAAATAAGATTTGTATGTTTAAACTAACCATGGCTGTGTTTTTCCCTGCCAGATTTGTGTGTCTTAAAATAAAAGTTGGAGCTTGTCAGAAAATCGACACAAAAAACTGTTGGAACGTTTTACTCATGTTAAAAGGGTTTTATTTGCTTAATGAAGTGGCAATATAATTCCCCGAACACCTGTGGTTGCAACCGGTTGCATTCCGTCGCCTCTACTGAATTCACCACTGTAAGCTTCATTTATTCCATGCTCTATCTTGGAATCTTATTCGTAAATATTTGAAACAAATGGATTGGGTTTTAATCGCTATGGCATTATTAGCCGATTTTGTACTAGTTTTAAGCAACTTACACATTGGTCAGGCAGCCGTTTCTAAAGCTACGTGCTCTGAAACAAACATCGGCCTTTTTTCAGTAAATCTTATATGTTTGACTTTTATTGAAAAACTCCTGTTATTACTGGCAGGGGACGTTGAACGAAACCGGGACCGGGGTCACTTAACATTAACACGTGCTTTTCGATACTTCACCAAAATATAAGAAGCATTAGGAACAAGTTCGAATACATTAAGGACTTTTTTCTAGATTTCGACATTCTTTGTTTTTCAGAAACACATTTATCTGCCAATATTCTCGACGAATCACTGAGACTTGACCCGTTTGACTACATGTTTCGAAAAGACTGTACACAACATTCAGGGGGTTTCTTGTTTACTCATCCTCGAGACTTAGACCTAAACGCTTGCTAGAATTAGAACAATATTTACCAGAATCCTTGTGCATTGAAATTAACGATCACAGTCAGCGATTTGCTATATGCACTATATATAAACCTCCTGTATATAAAGTCGAATTCTGGGACAGATTGAACATCTTTATTGAAAAGGCTTTAGAAGTTTTTAATAATATAGTTCTAGTTGGCGATATTAATGAAGACCAACTAAATAGTTCGAATAATAAGTTTAGAGATATTCTTCAAATTAATAACATGACTAATCTAATTACGGAAGCTACTCGGATTACTAATACTACACGTACTCTATTGGATCCAATAGCTGTCTCAACAAATGTTAGGTCTCTTAATGCCGGTATACATGAGACTCCTAAATACATTAGTGATCCTTTTGGAACATATGTTTATATAAAAAGTGAGATAATTAATAATGTTCCATTGAAACCACAGGGGTCTGAAGTGTGCCTGGACCCCAAAATGACACACCTGTGTAAAAAAATCCATTCTGGGTCGAAGTCATTGATTACATATATACATAAGTATTCTTATGTATATATATGTAATCAATGACTTCGACCCAGAATGGATTTTTTACGCAGGTGTGCTATTTTGGGGTCTAGGCACACTTCAGACCCCTCTGATTGAAACGGCAAGTTTGGAATCACAAACGCGCTGACTTCAATCGTCTAAATAACTTGATTTTAACAAATGACTGGTCCTTTTTATATCACGATACAGTTGATGTTGTCACGAAACGTTTTACGTGTGAATTTATCAGTCTGGCCAAAAGATGTATTCCAACAAATTATGTAACAATTAGGCCAAACGATAAGCCATGGTATAATTCAGATATTCGTAGAACATCTAGACAGAGAGATAGACAGAAACAAATAGCAATACAAAGTGGGAAACATTCAGATTGGCAGAAATATAAATCGTTTCGAAACAAGGTTAACAATATGAAGAAGTTTGCTAAAGTCCTATTTTTTAACACACTTAATTGAGTACAATATAACAGACATGAAAATAAATAATCCAAGACTGTACTGGAAAACGGTCAAAATGCTCATTAAAGAAAATTCTACAAATAATGAAAATATTTGAATCATACAAGATCCAAATTCTGATGTGTTTTTATCGTCGGATATAGATAAAGCAAATGCTCTATATAAGTATTTTACATCAATATCAACATTAGATGATCACGATGAACTGCTTCCTGATTTTACCTTTAAAACTCAATCTACATTTAATGATTTGATAATAAGTGAACACGATATAATAGATATTTTATCTAACCTGACACTCAACAAGGCAAGTGGTCCGGATGAAATAAGTCACAGAATGCTGAAGGAAACCAGTAAAACAATATGCAAACCGCTGTGTATTATTTTCAATAGATCTGTTCAAGAACGAAAGTATCCTGAAACTTGGAAACTTGCAAATGTAATGCCTTTATTTAAAAAAGGTGACAATTTCACACATACATGTAGTTACAAATTATAGGCCAATATCACTAATAAGTTGTGTAGGGAAAGTCATGGAACGTGCAGTATTTAAGCAATTATATAATTTTTTCCATGAGAACAAACTTATCTATAAATATCAAGCAGGATTCCGACCAGGGCATTCAACAGTGTATCAACTTATAGATATATATAATCAAATTTGTAAGGCTTTCGATGATCGCAAGTCCACATGTATGGTATTCTGTGACATATCAAAAGCTTTTGATAGGGTTTGGCACAAAGGTTTATTGTTCAAACTTAGACAAAATGGTATAACAGGCAAAGTTATTGACTGGATTCAAGACTATCTCACTTTTTGTTTTTGTTAGCTCATCATTCTCAGACACATCATGTACAAATGCGGGAGTTCCACAGGGCTCAGTCTTAGGCCCTCTGCTTTTCTTAATATATGTGAACGATATTGCCGATTCATTGTTATCAACTACCCGACTGTTTGCAGACGATAGTTCCTTAGCAGTATCATCATCAAACACCGCAGAGATTGAACTTAAATTGAATCATGATTTGGAAAGGATATCTATGTGGTCCAAGCAATGGCTTGTAAATTTTAATCCAAACAAAACAGAAGTCATATTTTTCACTCTAGGCAATACTGCATCGCCTACTTTATACTTCAATGGTACTTCGCTAAATTTCGTTGAGCATCATAAACATCTTGGCGTCATACTAAGCAAAAACGGTTCATGGCACGAGCACATTGCACATATCATTTTGTCTGCATCAAAGAGTTTAGGTTTCATGCAAGCTTTAAAATATAAACTCAAACGTGAAACCCTAAACCAAATGTATGTATCATATTTAAGACCAGTTTTGGAATATGCGTCTGTAGTCTGGGATAATTGTACACTGTACGAAAAGGAAAGATTAGAAAAAATACAGTACGAAGCAGCCAGAGTAGTTTCAGGACTGACACGCTCAGTATCAATTAACAGTTTACTTAAAGAAATAGGATGGCCTTCTCTTTCAGACAGACGCAAAATGCAGAAATACGTACTTGTTTTTAAACAAAGAAACGATTCGATTCCGGACTATATAAGTGAACTGTTTCCATATACAGTTGATATGTCTACTCAATATAGACTCAGAGACAGTGACAATTTCGTAATTCCACCAAGAAGAACTGAGATCTACTCTAATTCGGTCATACCCTCATCCATAAAAGTGTGGAACGACCTTGATAATGGTATTCGCGAAAGTCAATCACTCAATTCATTTAAATCAAGTATATTAGATATGATCAGACCGCTAAAAGTACCTAAGTTTTATCTCTCTGGAGATCGTTTCTATTCCGTACATCATGCCCGTCTAAGAAACAACTGCAGTAACTTAAATAATGACCTTTTCTTGAACCACTTGCGTGACGATGCAACTTGTAATTGCAACTCTGGTCCTGAGGATGCGGAACATTTCTTTTTCATTTGCACGTTCTATTCAAACCAAAGACTTGAACTTTTCCGGAATACACGCACTTTTCACCCATTAAGTACTCAGAAATTGTTTTTGGTATCCAAACACTTTCAAATGACGAAAACGAAACTCTTTTTCATGAAGTACAGAAATATATTAAGAATACCAAACGATTTGGTTGACTGGCAATTAAATACAGCATTGACAAAACTAATTGCAGTACATACTCGGAATATTGTATTATATATTTTGCCCTGCCATGCTATAATTTAAGGATGAAATGGGGGAGGGGTCCTGGGTTTGGCGCAATGGTAGGATTTGTGAGTTAGAAGTTTATTCTGTAAGTTTTTTTTTCTTTCTCTCAGTTTCTTTAATCTGAGGCAAGTTTTCAATTTTCATATTGATATTTGCATAGCTCAAATAGAAAATAAGACGTTTACAAATGAGTTTATGCCTACAAGGGGGAGGGCCGAATCTAATGTTGCAATAACTTGTGGCCCAACCCTTTTGCTTGAGGTTTAGATTATATATATATATATATGAATGTATGTATGACTATGTTATATGTATTATAACAAGCAATAAAATATGATTAAACTAAATTAAACCACTGACGAGGATTTCCGTGCGACATAGTGGTCGTTCCGGTTCTACGTGTTTTACAAAGCTATATGAAAAGTAAAAGTTTAGTTTGCACGACTACATGTTCATGTTAGGATAATAGCAATATATGAAAGAAAATGTATGGAGTGCCACTGAATGTTTAGTTATTTATGGAGTGGTACTGAATGTTTAGTTATTTATGGAGGTGTTGAATATTTAGTTATTTATGGAGTGGTACTGAATGTTTAGTTATTTATGGAGTGCCACTGAATGTTTAGTTATTTATGGAGTGGTACTGAATATTTAGTTATTTATGGAGTGGTACTGAATGTTTAGTTATTTATGGAGTGCCACTGAATGTTTAGTTATTTATGGAGTGGCACTGCATGTTTAGTTATTTATGGAGTGGTACTGAATGTTTAGTTATTTATGGAGTGCCACTGAATGGTTAGTTATTTATGGAGTGGTACTGAATGTTTAGTTATTTATGGAGTGGTACTGAATGTTTAGTTATTTATGGAGTGGCACTGAATGTTTAGTTATTTATGGAGTGGTACTGAATATGTATGGACTGGTATTGAATGTTTATGGAATGGTACTGAATTTTCATTTATTCATGGAGTGGTATTGAAAGTTTATTTATTCATGGAGTGGTATTGAAAGTTTAGTTATTTATGGAGTGGTACTGAATGTTTAGTTATTTATGGAGTGGTACTGAATATTTATGGAGTGGCACTGAATGTTTAGTTATTTATGGAGTGGTACTGAATGTTTAGTTATTTATGGAGTGGCACTGAATGTTTAGTTATTTATGGAGTGGTACTGAATATTTATGGACTGGTATTGAATGTTTATGGAGTGGTATTGAATGTTTAGTTATTTATGGAGTGGTACTGAATGCTTAGTTATTTATGGAGTGGTATTGAGTGTTTATGTATTTATGGAGTGGTACTGACTATTTATGGAGTGGTGCTGAATGTTTAGTTATTTATGGAGTGGTACTGAATATTTATGGAGTGGTATTGAATGTTTAGTTACTTATGGGGTGTTACTGAATTTTTAGTTATTTATGTTTGAAAATATAAGATAGGGGAAGCTATTGCCAAGGCAAACAAAGGAAAATTAAAACATATAAGCAAACTGAGCAGACCGACGAATGTGCGTCAAAAAGTGTCAGGATCAAGTAAATGGTTTAATGAAGCTAATGCTCTATCTATCACAATGGTTTCAAAAAATGATTTTACAGAGGCATCAACAGGCGTCAATATGAGGGAGTGGGTTAATAAATTACACATGATTGTGTTAACGAGACTTTACTCTATTTACAATGTTCGTGTAGCTAAATTATAGTGAAAAAATCCAACTTTAACTTTATCATTCTCAGTGTTATTATATTTTCTGATCATTCGGGATCATTAGTTTTGATGTTATTAGTTTTGAAAATTGAATACTGCTTAAGCCGGTGCTAGGGGGCGTGAGTAGTGTTGCACTTTTAATTAATATTCATTCATGAACAGACTCAATAAAACCGAGTCTGCAAGTTTCTCTTTTTGCATTTCTGCTTTTGCTTTCGAAGGATCACCCATTTTCAGAATATATTTAGTATTGAGATATCACATAAATTTACCATATTTCGTCGAAAAATAATTAACGTACATTCCATTCATTGGTTGTTTTGTTTTTACTTCATTTGGGATATTTTAATTGTATCTTAAAATACATGTATTTAAATGCACCGGGCTTTTTGTTGCTGTGCTATTCTTACTGATAAGTACTTGTTTAAATAAAAACAATAAATATTTAAACGTAGACTTATAAGAAAGAATGGAATGACAGTTTCTTTGTATTCTTAATGATCTCCTTTCTATATTTACTCCCCTGGGCCTTGTTGATGTGTAAATTAGGTCTATGTGTCAACATTATAACACCAATGCCCTTCGGCCTATTCGAAGTTTATATATCATAATTAACTAGTTAAAATGTTGTATCGATCTTGTTGCAAAGTTGGACTTTATTTTATTTTACCAGCTCCTTATCTATCTCGTTATATTACACGTCATCTGCACATGTCCTTCCTTAGCTAAAGAAATAATATTGCCATGAATATTAATGAGCCGAACTTATTTTTAAGCATAATTAACAAAGGCATTTTTATTGTAACAGAGTGTGGACTCAGATCTATATAATTCCATCGGTAAACAGAGCAGACCCTGATCAGGGGGTCATACAGGAGCCGTCTGATCTGGGTCTACTCTGTTTGCAAATGTGTGAAAATGCGTTTATTGTGAAGGAACGGGTTAAGCTTTACCTCATTAATATTCATGTTAGAAATAATGACATCATGAATATTTATTAGCTGAATTTCTGTAATGGCATATGAAGACAGGATGTTTTGTCCACACTATAATCTATAAATTCCTACCTACATGTATATTATTTTATAAGCAAACAGAGTAGACTCTGGTCTGATCTGGATCTACTCTGTTAATGCGTCTCTATCGGGTAAAGGGTTAAGTGAATATAGTAGTAGCAATTGCTGCTGTTTTGCAATTATTGCTGTCGTCACTGCAGGTACAGTAGAAGTAGTAGTACTTTAGTGGTAGTAGTAGTAGCAGCATCAGCAGCAGTATAGTAGTAGTAGTAGTGGTAGTAGTAGCAGCAGCAGTAGCAGCAGCAGCAGCAGTAGTAGTAGTAGTAGTAGTGGTAGTAGTAGCAGCAGCAGGAGTAGTAGTAGCAGTAGTAGTAGTAGTAGTTATAGTAGTAGTAGTAGTAGTAGTAGTAGTACGTGGTGGTGGTGGTAGTGATGGTAGGCCTACTAGTTCTGGGACCAGTCTCGAAAAAGATCGTACCACCCAATTAACTGTACGACAATTTTACTCGCATTGTCAAACGGTATCGACATTCAAGCACGAAATATTCGTAGACGCAGCTGACACTTTAAACACTTTTGTTCCTGTGTTGTACTAAAATAAACGTTCCACATTTAAAGTCCTTACTATTTTGTACATGGTTTTAGTTTTATCAAGATCATCCACATAACCCATAGGATATTTTATGGATTGTATTGAGTAAGCCTGATTATGTAGGACATTAACTGACTCACAGGTCTTATCAGCTGTTAAATATATTGCGGCAGAAGCTATATGTTGGCTATGCTTTAATACTGCGGGCCTGTCGAACTCTGATAGTTTTTTAATGCGATGTTGTTGTTTTTTCTATAACATTAGCATGCTAAATATTTGAGTATGATCTTTTAAAATATTAAAGTGCGGCGAAGTGCTGACATCAGTGTGTTAATCGTTAATGATCGGCAAAACTCGGTTCCTTTGCGGAAACATACGGATACTGCCGATATTCGACGGACATTTGTTTTGACGTTTACAGAAACCCCGGATGTAGGATATTCCAAGGTTGGGATCTCCCAGCTCAGCGCGTGGTGAGATTTCATTGGTCCACTTCATTGAATCTGAACCAATCAAAGTGCTCCAGCTGTCGTAGTCACGTGATATACCGGCTTTCACTCCAGCATTTCACACCACTACACTACATGCTCAAGATCAACATGAAATTTTTCTGCCTTTTCGCCGTGCTCGGCGTGATTTTTGTTGATGCAACAACTTTCTTTGAAGAAACATTCGATGGTAAGTTCTGTAGTTTTTTTCGTTGTGTTTTGTACTTTTTATCGAACACATTATTTATATTGGCGTTATCCTGTCAGGTTAGCAGACATGTGTCGTGGAATGTCAAAACGGACCAGTGGCTATGACGGCAAGCTCGTTGAAGACGTTTGTAAAATTCGTTTTTATGCATATATCTTCAAAGATTATCATAGATTAAACGTCAGTGGCAAATCACATAAAGACAAATTTTGTATGTGTGTTTTATCATGTGTGATTACGAATGTCTTGGGTCTGTCACATACAGAGCTCTACACTCACTACAGTAAAGATCTCGACTTAGAAAAAATGCTTTTTGTATGTTACTCATACAGTCCGTAACACATGTGACCATTTTTATCAGTTAACTTTTTGTACTGGATGGAAAAATCAAAGGATTAAATTAATTTTAATTTAACTCATTACATCATGCAATCATGACTTCATGAATACATCAGAGACATATATGCATGTAGTAAGTGTATGTCTCTGAATTCATAATAAATGAATTTGTTTAATGGCCAATGAAGAATGGAAATTTTGGCCATGTCACAGACTAGAATATAAAAGCAGAGCAAACCCTGGTCAGATGGCTCCTACAGAAGCCATCTGATCTGGGTCTACTCAGTTTGCAAATGTGTATGAGGTAATCATAATGGGTTATAATAATATTCCTTGAATATAGTTTGTGACTGTTTCACATAGGACTTCTAAACTATTGTTCACTTGATTTATTTGAATTACAGATAAATGGGAGGACAGATGGGTTCAGTCAGAACACAAGAATGACTTGGGGAAATTTGTACGATCTGCAGGGAAATTTTATGGGGATGAAGAGAAAGACAAAGGTGAGTACAACTAAAATTATTTTTGAATACAGTCTTGTTGCAAAAGTGCTGCAATACTAGACCACCATTTCTCATGTTCACCTCCATCTAGCTAGAGTATTCTTGTGATCTTGGTATCTAAGGAAAGATGGTTTAAATCATTCTATATAATGCTGCATTTATTCAGATGAAATTATGGAGAATGTAACATATTGAGAAAAAAAATGAAAATCTTATTTCAGGCATACAGACCAGCCAGGATGCCAAGTTCTATGCTATGTCGGCCAAACTTGACAAATTCTCAAACAGTGATAAAACTTTGGTCGTCCAGTTTACAGTGAAACATGAACAGAACATAGACTGTGGTGGTGGCTATGTGAAGATCTTCCCAAGCTCTCTTGACCAGAAAGACATGCATGGAGATTCTCCCTACAACATCATGTTTGGTATGTAAAAAATAAATATTATACTGTAATTACGTTTTATTTACAACTACTCTTTGTGCTTGTGAGAACCACCTACAAGCCTTGAAGGAGATTGTAGCTTAACCCATTACCTCATAGGCTATTTTTAGACCCATCCTCTTTGAATAAACCTACCGAAAAGGAACATTAAATAGAGAAAAGGAAAAATTTAAAATTTTGTAGTTTGAAACCATTGTGATAAATAGAGCATTTGCTCCTATAGGAGCAAATGCTCTATTTGTCACAATGGTTTCACAAAGTGAATTTTACTGAGTCGTCAAACGTAGTCAATGTGAGGGAATGGGTTAATCCTGTACATTTTTTATAATACTGGAAACATGATTACGATAAAAATGTTGATAGTGTTGCATATATACTGCATGGCTGGCACCTCCAACCAGTACCATTTATAAACTATTTTCTCTTGATTCATCAATCCAAATTGTATTTTAGCCATTATTTGCTCGTCTGTTTTGAAGAAATGTTGAACTATTGTGATCACTGGGTAGAAGTAGTCGGCGGCAGCGTGCAAAAACTTTAATGTAGCTCATTACTGGAAAAGTATAAGAGGTATCAACATGAAACTTAATAGTAGGGTAGATCTCATTGAGGAGAAGGCTTCTACATAGAACCATAACTCTTGATTTCAAAATTTTGGAGTTATGGCTCCTTTTTTTCCAAAATTTTGACAATGTAGCTGGACAAGCACTAAATCAGACAAGCATTGGTGCTGCACACGTCTCTTGTTTTATGACGTCATTGGCTCATTGCTATATGGAAGGTTGCAGTGAAAAATTATGGAACTGTGGAATTGTTGCTAATACATGAAGATGAAGCTAGATCACTTTTATCACAGCTCTTTTGAAGTCTGTGCCAGCTACTTGTATGAATTACTAATGTTTGTCTTCTGGAGAAAAAAAGCATGCATTTCCATAAATCTGCATCATTGTTACTGCATTGTTGTATTAGACACTAAACAAACATCCATGATAATGTTATATTAGCTGAATTCATATTCACAAAGAAAATTTTGTGGCGATGGCAAAAGCTGTAGAATCATCTCCTATAATTTCCTAAGCAAACCAAACAGACTGACTGATCTGGGTCAACTCCGTTTGCAATATAGTTCACACCCATGTTTACCATGTTGTCAAGCACACAGTCAAGTTTTGGTCAATGGTAATAAAAACGTTTTTTTCTAAACAGATGAACTTCTACATATTTTGTTTTTTTTAGGATTATGTGTTTTTCTTCCAGTTTGCTTTACATCAATGTGAATTTGCTTCTAATTTCAGGGCCTGACATCTGTGGTCCAGGAACTAAGAAAGTGCATGTGATTTTCAACTACAAAGGCAAGAACTTGCTTGTAAAGAAAGACATTCGGTGCAAGGTATGAACAAGTTATAGATGTTTTTAGCCTTGATAAGGTTTCATCTTGACTCATTTTCGAACCAAGATACATGTAGATGACTTTAATGTTTGTTAGATAATAAGAATACTGAATTTTAAATGTGCAAATTTTTAATGTATTTTTTTTTCTTTAGACAAGGTGTGACTTTTTATTTTCATGTTTATTTAACCCTTTCCCTAATGAACATTTTTGCGGGAATATTCATTACCCTTTTAACAAAAGTGTAGGATCAAATCTATATCGACTCTTAGCAAGCGGCTAGTACTGATTGACGTTTGCAAGGTTTACAACGGGAAACTTGACTGATTGTTTTATGTCGGTAGGGTTGAAAGTTAGTAACACAGAAATATGTGTTGAACATTTCAATTTTGCTGAGTATATATTCTAAGAATATAATTGAGAGCTTTTGGTATGTAAATTGAAATGCTTATCAATAGGTCACAGTTTGTGGATTTTGTACTTGCATTCTGTAGTCAGTGGTCTGCAGTTGTCTTACTTTGCCACTCTGTTTCCTTACAGGATGACGTGTTTACTCACCTGTATACACTGATTGTGAAATCAGACAACACCTATGAGGTGAGGATTGATAACAGCAAGGTAGAGAGCGGCTCTCTTGAAGATGACTGGGACTTCTTGCCAGCCAAGAAAATTAAGGTAAGCTTTACATCTTTTTACTCTCTCACTCACAGATTTAAAGAAAGACCTGCTGTTGCCAACCATTATCACTACTGTGGATTGTATTCAAGAGAGGAAGGGTGATGACTGTCAATATACCCCAACAAGAGTTGTAGCACATGATATTTTCTCAATTATGCCGGTATATGACACATATATCAGTTGCGGAGCTTACGTATGTTTAGAAAAATGAATCATGTTTGACTTTGGTCATGGTTGATTACCAAAATTGACAACAAAATCATTAAGCTCAATGGGGAACATGTATTGCTCCAGAAATATTTTGCGCATATCGAGGGCTTGGTGCAAAACTATTCTAACTCCTTCACTTTGTGAAGGAGTTAGAATAGTTTTGCACCAAGCCCTCGATATGCTTTTTAACCCTTTACTCCATAAAATATTCATGTCAGAAATAGTGAGTATTTGAATATAAAGTAGCTGAACTGTTATAATGGCATCATGAACATGTACCATGCGTATTGACAGAAGCTGTAGAAATAGATCTGTATTGTGCCATAAGCAACATAGCAGCAAGCAAACAGATCTACTCTTTGCAAATGCCTGAAAAGGAATTTATTTGAAAGAAAGGGTTTATATCATTTATATTTGGTCACTTAATATGATTGATATGCACTTCGTTTTTCATAAGCATTAAATGTGTATGTCTTAGTGTGGTAGAACTTGAATGTTTTGTATTTGTTGATCCTTACCTCCTTAACTCTTTCCCTGTTGAGTATTCATATAAGAAGTAAGAATTTATATAAGAAGTAAGAATTTATATAAGAAGTAAGAATGTAAATACTTATTAGCTAATTTTGATGCCGCCCAACGGCGGGCATATAGTAATCGCATTGTCCGTCTGTCCTTCCATCAGTCTGTCCCAAATTTCATGTCCCTTCTGTAACTTTTTAATCTGTGAATGGATTTCAAAATAGCCCGGCACAAATTTTCACCACAATAACGATGTGTTGTATTCAAGTCTATGGGTCAAAGGTCAATGTCATCCCTCAGGGTCAAAGGTTGGGGGCATAGTGTTTCACAAACACATCTTGTTTGTAATTGCATTTGTATACAGGTTGTTTTGGTATTGGTACTTTGGTAGAAACTGTATGGTCCGCTCTATTCCATAAGCAGCCAGAGCAGACCCTGATCAGACAGCTCCTACAGGAGCCATCTGATTTAGGTCTACTGTTTCCATGGGTATGAAAAGGCATTTATGTGAAAAGAAAGTGTAAAATCTGTGGCTTAAACCAAAGTATGAATTTATGTTTACAGGACCCAGAGGCCAAGAAGCCTGAAGACTGGGATGAGCGTGAGAAGATCGATGACCCCAGTGACAGCAAACCTGAGGACTGGGACAAGCCAGAACACATTCCTGACCCAGATGCTAAGAAGCCAGATGACTGGGATGATGAGATGGATGGTGAATGGGAGCCACCTATGATTGATAACCCAGAATACAAGGTGAGTTTGAAGTTGATATGGAAGTGACTTTTATCTTTTCTGCTCTATATAGCAGTAAAAGATGGATCGATCTTTGAAAAGAGTTTCAACAGAGAGGGAGAGAGAGACTTAATTTGCGCATAGGGTTGCTTATGAGTTTGAGAATGGTCAGACAGTGTCATGAGTTTGCTTACACCATTCCCCCCATCGAGTACTGAACTTACAAGTGCAGATCCTGATCAAAGGGTTCCTGTAGTCACTTCCTGTAATCAAAGGCTCGATATACAAAGGAATTACAATGATTAATTTTTACTGCCACCATTTGTTTTACTCCTGTAAAGAAATAAAACACAATTATTTTTAATTGGTAGGTCAAATTATAATTACAAACATTAAACTCGTTAAGGATACATTTTCATGCCCCCAACGGCAGTCATATAGTAATCGCATTGTCCGTCCGTCTCAAATTTCGTGTCCCTTCTATAACTTTTTTGTCTGTGAACGGATTTCAAAATAACCAGGCACAAATGTTCACCACACAAAGACGATGTGTCGCTTTCAACTCCCTGGTCCATGGGTCAAAGGTCAAGGTCACATGACTGACAGCTCTTGTTTAATGTCTAGTGTGAGCTATGTAATTTTTCCCCAAGCATACAGAAAACATTACTGAATGATGCTATACGTTGTGTTACAGGGAGAGTGGAAGCCAAAACAAATTGACAACCCAGACTTCAAAGGCAAATGGGTCCACCCAGAAATTGACAACCCAGAATACAGCGCAGATGACAGTCTATACAGCTATGAAGATTTCTCATATATTGGACTCGATTTGTGGCAGGTGGGTACATGGGGAATCTAGTTTAATCTTTTCTTTTTTAATTGGTGTAACATCTGGATCTAAACCGTTTGCAAATGATATCACAAATTGGTCCATCACGAAAGGATTAATTTGCATTGATAGGTCATTCTAGTTCTTATAGGTATTACTTTCCTTATTCTTTGTCGTACTTTAATTTAAGGCACATCTTAATCTTGACTAGACTGCGTGTTGCATACAAAAAACTACCTAATTCTAGAGTCATTTGTTTTTGATCATCTCCCTTCCCAGTTTTTTTCTTGCATTTATTTTGTCTGCATAAGAATTCGACATGTTCATTAAAATGGTGGATTCCGAGTTGCAAAGTTCATCTGCAATACAACATTAATAATGAGTTCAGGATATACATATGTGCAATGGGTTACATTATATTTAGCTGGTCTGTTGCGAAGAAAAGTCGGAACTATTGTGATCACTGGGTCGTTGTCTTCGGCGGCGTGCAAAAATCTTTAATGAAGCTCATTACTCGAAAAGTATAAGATGTATCAACATGAAACTTCATAGGTTAGTAGATCTCATCGAGGGGAAGCCCCTACATAAGAACCATAACTCTTTATTTCAAAATTTTGGAGTTATGGCCCTTTATAGTTTTCAATTTTTTTAAATTTAGCTGGACAAGCACCAAATCAGATGAGCGTTGGCGTCGCATGCGGCTCTTGTTATGGTTTAACCATTTACTACATAAATATTCATGTAAGAAATATTGACATCATGAATATTTATTGGATTGATTTTTATAATGGCACATGACCACAGGAATATTTGGCCATGACAAAGAAAAAAAAGTTTGCATAGATAATAACAGATGACATAGTAATAAGAGTTAGTAGTGAAAAATGTTTTTTTTAGATAATCCTGTTAAAATTAGTTTTGTGCAGCCTAATTAGCTGGGTTTTTGATTGTTGACAGGTAAAATCTGGAACCATTTTTGACAACTTTTTGATAACTGATGATGTAAGCGTTGCTGAGAGCCAAGCCAAAGATTTATGGACTAAAACCAGCGAGGCAGAAAAAAAGATGAAAGATCAGCAAGATGAAGAAGAAAGAAAAAAGAATGAGGAAGAAGAAGCAAAGAGGAAATCTGAAGAGGGTATGCTACATTTGTCAGCATTGAGACAATGAATAAAATAACTTTAATCCTTAACCCCAGTCCATGAATACAAGAAATTAATGACAGTAATTGTTATAATAGAACATGGACACAGGAGTTTCTTTGGGGAAACAATTGTGCTGCCATTTGCAAACAGTGAAGACCCAGATTTGAGGGCCCATAAAGGAACCCTCTGATCGGGGTCTGCACTGTTTGTCATCATAGAAAGTAAGAATTATTTTTAATGGTCACTTAGTCTCCGCAATAAAAAACATGCATTTTCTGCAATAAAAAACTTGCATTTTCAATAAAATTATAAATCATAGAGCATGGTATGGGGTATGTTCAATTATTAGTATAAAAAATGCAACCTAAATAAACTTAATACATTGGAAAATAACACAATGGTCTTTGTTATCAAACACGCATAAGAAATAATTATTAGCGGCATAATTATATACAACGGATTTATTTTAATTGGTAGAAAGTCAGACCTATAATAATTCCATTTTCAAAACGGAGCTGTCTGATCTGGGTCTACTGTTTGAAAATGCATGAAAAATCATTTGAAGGAAAGGGTAATACTAACATAGTAGCAAACAATGTAGGCCGTGATGAAACTGATTCTTCAGGATCTAAGTTTGACTTAGTGTAAATAGGGTACATAAAAATACTCATTGTAGCTAGATAGTTCTGAAACATTGTTACTTCAATGAAAATTCAAAAAAGATACTTGGAAGATCTGCCATCCTTTATTACTTAATTGTTTGATATATTTTTGGAAACTAAGGTGGCCCAAGTGGTTATGGTTTTAAACTAACAACTACTTAACTCATTCCCTCTGAGACTATTTTTTAGACCCAACCTCTTCGAATAAATCTACCGAAAAGGAGTTTTAATTGTAGAAAAGGATTTTTTTTAGAATTTTGTAGTTTGAAACCATTGTGATAAATAGAGCATTTGCTCCTATAGGAGCAAATGCTCTATTTATCACAATGATTTCAAAATGAGATTTTTACAGTGGGGCCGGAATGCGTCACTAGGAGGGAATGTGTTGTAAACCCTCACTTCAGTGGTTTGGGCATTTAGATTTTTCATGTAAAGAAGCCTCCCAGCTGGCTTGGCTCTACCAGAGTGTTCTTTGGTGCATGAAACAATGCAATTTGCATGGCGAAAAAACCTGGAGACTTTCTCCACCTGTAATTAGCTGGATATTTTAACCCATACCTCCATAGGCTGTTTTTAGATCCAGCCACTTTGAATAAATCTACCGAAAAGGAGCATTAACTAGAGAAAAGGAAAATTTTAGAATTTGG
This sequence comes from Azorinus chamasolen, assembly GCA_963576725.1. Lineage (NCBI taxonomy): Eukaryota > Metazoa > Mollusca > Bivalvia > Cardiida > Solecurtidae > Azorinus > Azorinus chamasolen. The sequence goes on along the minus strand of OY755243.1, from coordinate 48,848,039 downwards.
TAGTTTAAAACCATTGTGATAAATAGAGCATTTGCTCTTGTTGGAGCAAATGCTCTGTTTATCACAATGGTTTCAATAGGTGAGTTTTACAGAGGCGTAGAAAGGCGTATTTATGGAGGAAAGGGTTAAGACTGAATTACTGTAAAAGAAATGTAAAGCCCAGATACAAACAAATGAGTTGTTTGCATTTCAAATATTGTGGATGTTGGTTTTTAATCTGTGGTCCACTGTATTTCAGGTGACGAGGAGGGTGAAGAGGAGGAGGAAGAGGATGACGATGCTGAGCCAGAGGAAGAAGATGGTCACGAGGATCACGATGAATTATAGACACAGCCAGACTTCATTTTATCCATTACTATCATCTACAAAGACATTTTCATAATCATAACCATTCTACTTACATCACATTTATTTCTTGGAGGGTTCTATTTTTTCAAAAAAGGTCATGATATCATTTTATTTAAATCTTTAGTTAACTCTTGACACTGGATTAATTTGTAAATGCCTTTGCAACCAGCATAGATCCACAGAGGATGTGTGATTTGTTTCTCAGTATCCAAACTGTTTGACACACTGGTTCTATTTTGGGAAAAGAGATTTGAGAAAAATTAGAATTAGACCTTCATAATACTACAATTTTAAAGTGGAAGGTTACTGTTGAAAAGGTCAAGTTCCTTGAGTGCTGATTTTTTTTATAAGAAAATGACAACAATGTTAGAATGAATAATTTGAGGAACTGCACAATCAGAAACCTTGCAAACTGTATTTTAAATTTTCAGGGTGTAGCAGTGTTAAATTTTTTCGCGGGTTAAATGTGATTGGGCGTACATTTTACTTGAGCATTGTTAGTGTATCTGTTTTGTTTTGACTGATCATGTGACAAGCATATGTGTAAGTCTGATGAAAGATATTTATGAATGTGTGCAATGTTCAGGACTGTAAGTTGATAATGTACATATTGTTGCTAGGCAGCAGTTGTTGCTACAGCAACCAGCAACATTCATTGGAGTTTTTATTACACTGAAAATGTTGATAAGTTTTATTGTTACAGTAGATCATGTGTTTAGACTCGTTAATTTGTTTCAGATTCATGATGTGTAGGACAGTGTATGAAAAACTTATTTGAATGTTGCTAACACTTGAGAGTTTTGTACCACTGTGAAATAGAAGTCGGTAATAAAACTTGTTTTTAAAAGATTTATTTGATATCTTGTTTATTTTAATACAGAACCTGTCTTCCAAGTGATCACTTATTGATTAACCCTTTCCTCCATAAATACGCCTCTGTAAAAGTTACTTTTTGAAACCTTTGTGATAAATAGAGCATTTGCTCCTTAGGAGCAAATGCTCTATTTATCACAATGGCTTCAAGACTACAAAACTCTAAAAAAAAGGGAAAGGGTTAAACATAGAAGTCTTTACTCCATGAATAGTCAGTAAGAATGAATTGGGTTAATTGTTATAATAACACATGGATATGGTTTTTGGCCATGACAAAACCTGTAGAATCATGTCTTAACCCATTACCTCATAGGCTATTTTTAGGACCAATCTCTGAATAAATCTACCGAAAAGGAGCATTAACTAGAGAAAAGGAAAAAAATAGAATTTTGTAGTTTGAAACCATTGTGATAGAGCATTTGCTCCTACAGGAGCAAATGCTCTATTTATCACAATGGTTTCACAAAGTGACGTTTACAGAGTCGTCAATATGAGGGAATGGGTTAAACGGAGCAGACCCTGATCAGATAACTCCTACAGGAGCTGTCTGATATTGATCTACTGTTTGCGAAAAGGTATTTATGGAGCAAAAGGTTAAACTGTAGTTTGATGCAGAGCAAAGCAATACAGTTCTTAACCCTTTCCTTTTTAGACACAACCTCTTTGAATGAATCTACCGAAATGGAGTATTTGCTAGAGAAAAGGAAAATGTCCAAAACATTGTGATAGAGCATTTGCTCCATAGTAGCAAATGCTCTATTTATCACAATGGTTTCAAGAAGTGACTTAGAGGCGTAGAAAGGTGTATTTAATTTTTTTTTTATGAAGGAGAAAGGTTAAAGGAGCTGTCTGCATCCTTTTAAAACTGCATTAAGCTACCACCTGCCTTAAAGAATCAAAATACATGCATGTTCTTTTAATGGTTTATAACCATTTCCTCATATACATGTACATTGTAATCACCTTTTCACACCTTTGCAAACTGACTAGACCCACGTCGGACAGCTCCTATAGGACCATTCAGATCAGGGTCTGTTCTGTTTATGAAATAATAGATCTGACTACAATTTCTACCATTGCCAAAAATAATGTGTACACATATTCCATAATGAAAACGTAATACTCATCATCATCGTGAGCTTATTTATTACATGAATATTCAATGGGGAAAGGGTTAAAACCACAGGAGTAAGACGTTTGAGTCGGTATGTGTATAGATTCTATATATACAATTATACACATACTGACTCAAAACGTGTCTTACCTCTGTGGTTAAAACTGGTCTTGCTAAGTCTGAATATTGTCTACAAACTGTTATAAATGCAACCAATAAAAACATTAATTGCCCATAGTATTCAGACACACTTCATCAAATAGTGCAGATTCGATAAAAAAAAACTGCAGGAGTAGGTTGATCAGTGTGTTGACGGTTTCAAAATTGCGAATTAATTTTAATTTCAATCACCGTCCAAATTGGTACTTCTGTATAGGTAGCCATGTCACTATATAATGTAAACGGTAGATACACATGGAAACTGATACTGGACCTTCGGTACTATATACAGAATAACATCAAAATGATCTGCAATATAATTGATTCGATGGAGAGAAGGAGTTAAAAAAAGAAGTTACTGGTGCGAACATGTCAAGCTGAATATAGGTCATTCCGAACTGGAAAAACGCTACATAAAATTATATTCATGATACACCGTAACATGTACCGACCCTTTCAATGCTGAATTACCAGAGTGGAATAGCCCATCGGTGAGTCCACTCCATATGAAGGGCTTACTGATTTAGAGGAACCATGCAGCCCCTGATCAAAGGGCCCCTAAGAGTAATTAGACCTGGGTCTACACTGTTTGCAAATGACAGTACATGTATATGCCTCATTCAAAGGGTTAAGAAAGGGTAAACTCTTACTAAACTGAAGATAGTTCCATCTTTACCAGCTACTGGGTTAAATCGAAAAAAAAAGCAACAGGAAATTAATACACCTTTGTGCTCGCGATCATTCATATATCTTAAAGTTTTACCCCATGAATATTTATGCAAGAAATAATGACGTTGTGAATATTAATTCGATACAGGAGCCGTCTGATCTGGGTCTACTGTTTGCAAAAAGGAGTATTTATGGAGTGAAGTGTTAAATTGGATGTAGATTTTGATGTGATTAGCCTTAATGTCCATAAACTCGACCAGAGTTACTGTAGTCTAAAATTTGTTTATAATCTGTGATGTATTTGATACATTTCGTCTGGAACAGAATTTGTTCGACAGCTTTCCTATTCTTGGGGAAAGTTGTTGGCCAAATCTCTCATTAATATCCAATAACACTCGGTACATCTATTCCAGTTACTAGATCGACGTTCTCATAAGCCACGAACGCTTCATATACTAGATTTGTCCAAAATTTGTCCAAAATGTTCGTAGACACATTTTTTGAAAATTACTTTGCAACATGTTACATGTACTCACTTAATCCATTACCTGATAGGCCATTTTTAGACCCAACTTCTTTCAATACATACTCTGAAAAGAAGCATTTACTAGGGGGGGGGGGGGGGGGGGGGGGTAGAATTGTGTAGTTTTGAAACCATTGTGATAAACCGAGCATTTGCTCCTAGTGATAAATAGAGCATTTGCTTCATAGGCGAAAATGCTCTATTTATCACAATGGTTTCAGAAAATGACTAGCAGAAGCGGCAAAATGCGTCAATTATGAGGGAATGGGTTAAATGGATTGAAATACATGTATTTTCATCCGCTTACCCTTTCCCGCTTATAAACGCTTGTTCGCGCCTTTGCAAACAGACTAGATAAGATCAGATGGCTCCTGTAGGAGCCAGATCAGGGTCTGATCTGTTTGCTTATAAAATTAAAATAGATCTGGCTACATTTTGTACCAATACTAAATATTCCTGTGTACATATGCCATTATAAAAAATGAGCTTATAGATATAATTTTATAATTCATGATGTCATTATTTCTTACATGAATATGCAGCAGCAAAAGACCACTTCATATCTATCAAATTGTATGAAGGATTTTGATCTCGTCTGTTTTTTCAAAGATATCGCTGTGTCGTCATGGTAACAGGCGTGGTTGAGTGGTTAATGCACTCACTGCCATACCAAGGGTCCAGGGTTTGATTCCCCACCGAATCAAGTCCTTCGGATGAGACTTTATAAACGCAGGTTCGATGTATGTCAGTTCCAACACCAATAAGCTAACATTTACAGACTTCACACATCTGTTCACCATCCTAATGCCGACCATCTAATAGAGTTATGGTCCTGTAAAATATTGTTTTTCAGACACTGCTTAGCCTGTAAGAGTTTAATATTTTAACCCTTATAGTGCAGGACACGAGTCAGTGGAGTCACTAATGTCCGTTGCAAACTGTATAAACCCAAATATGAGGAGCACTCTAATCAGTGTCTGCACTGTATGTCATGTTACTTTTCTTTAGAAAAATCTCTAAATATTCAACATAAGCTTGACCTGTTTGAATATGGAATAGTCCATTTGAAAATACAGCGTTGTAAGGGCTAAATCTGTAAATTAATTCTTGCAGTCTGGTGATAAACGTGAGTTGTTGGTAAATGAATTCACAATACCCTTTACATGCATAAAATGCCTTTCTACGTCTTTACAAACAGTGACAGCTATTGTAGGAGCCCTCTGATCAGGGTCTGCTCTGTCCGCTTAGATATTATTCTACAGTTTCTGCCATGGCCACGCATTACTGTGTCGATCCCTGTGCTATTATGACAATCTCTTTAATATTCACGATATAATTATTTCTTACATGAATATTCATGGAATAATGGAATATGCTAACTTGGGACATGACACGTTTAGCACGTTTTACACTAACACATGGCGCAATCATGCAGCCGCAGTACCGGCTAGTGACCCTTACAGGTACCCATTTTAATCCCTGGGTAGAGAGGCGGAGCGGGTGGGAGACACGGAAAAGCGTCTCTGAAAATTCCGGGATTTGAACACCGGACCTCCGGATTGGTGTCAAGCGCGTTACCACTAGGTCACCGCACACCACAAGACCCAGCCGGCTCCTGTTGGAGCCGTCTGATCAAAGTCTGCTCTGTTTGCTTATGATATAATATAGATATGGTTCTACAGGGTTGTCAGACGTTTCGCTACCCATACCATTTCGCTACAGTCATTTCGCTACCCACCGAGAAGTCATTTCGCTACCCTGATCATTTCGCTACCTGTACGTTTCGCTACATATCGAATTAAATAGAAAAACCAATATTGTTGCGGGGGCGGTTAGTGATTTGAGACTCGAATTTATTAACATATAATAAATATCTATATTCAGATACCAAAACGAATTATACAAATATTGGAAAATAAAGTGTTATGTCAGAGGATGAATGTTGTGTCTTAAATTTTAGAAATACAGACCCTGTATAAATGTAATATTGTCCACTCCGAAATCACAGGTACCGTCTATAAGCCGATTAGATTTGTGTATCGGTATGTGACACTGATTGAATTAACATGGACACGTGCTACTTTCATTTTTTGCTTATTGCAGTTTTTCTCTTGTTCCATTGATATATAATATGACACTTGCATTACGATCAAATGAAAATACAATTTACTTTTTAACCCTTTCCCACATACAAACAGGTTTTAACTCATTTACCAACAGAGAAGTTCCAGATCAGACGGCTCCTATATGGGATCAGCGTCTGCTCTGTTTGCTGATATAAAAAGTTCTGATTCTTTTCTATTTGAAATGGCTACAATGTTTCGTCCATTTCATTATATCTATTTTGTCAAAATGTGAATGTTTCATTCGGATCCAAACTGTTTACCTATGCTGCTACGCTCGGCATTTCAAATTGGTAAAGGTATCTTTTTCATCTGTTAAACTGTTATCGTCCAAATCAATTCAATCTGTGAATAAATCTGTGAATAATTATAATTAATTGGGTGACAGGGTAGCGAAATGACTTCCCGTAAGGGTGCGAAATGACTGTAGCGAAATGGTCAGGGTAGCGAAATGGTCAAGGTAGCGAAACGCTGTGTAGCGAAACGTCCGTAAACCGTTCTACAGTTTCGGCCATGGCAAAAGATTCGGGACCGTGTACTATTATAATTATTAATCTAATTAATATTCACGATGTCATTATTTCTTATATGAATATTCATGGAGTAAAGGGTTAATGAGGAACACGTTGTAGCACTCGCTTAAATTTTTAAGGATATATTTCCTTATCACAAAAAAGAAATTAATTTCTACGCGTGATGAAATTAATGACAGATCGATGCCGGATTTTGATTTTGCAAAACTATTTGATAAACTACATTCACAAAATACGTACCCCATCGTGCTAATTTGAAACATTTATATTGCCACAGGAAATTCATTTATAAATTTTAGGTTTATAATTACATTTATATAAATGGTTGGCTCTTAAAGTATTGATTCAGTATTCAGATTGCTGAGTTAAATATTGATTTGTAGATCGTGATAAAGTTTTACATTTTATGATCAAATCTAAAGTGGTAATAATAATGTTTAGCATGTTTTTCTAGTGTCACATCAAACTAGGATATCTGCATTAAACCTATATTTTATACAATCATCGATCCAAAACCTGATACAAAAAAATCAAATATGGCTTTTTATGGTACCGTTCCGTCTTGACCCGCATTAAGATTTTTTAGCGAATGGTTGAGTTTTATTCTATCCCTACTATCAATAAGGGACACAACTCTACATATTAACATTTTATTGTTTTCCGAGGTAAAAACAAATAGATTATTTATGCCCAGGCGGACACCACATACACATAGGTACGTCTGTTATGATAAATTCATATTATCCTGAATTTGTATGATATTACCACAAACAAGAATTTATATTTAATGAAGTAATGAATGCCAGACTTAAAGTCATAGTTCGGATTCGGCCCCTGTATAATTCGCATACATGTTCTTCTTCTTTGCGATTACTACACCCCCGCATTACATTGAGGATTATTTGTAGGCGCTGGTTTACAAATGTAGCAGATGTGCTTTCGTCCGCTGGGTCTACCGGTGTTTATATTATACCATTTAACTCTGTCGATCGTTTGATTACACTTGAAGTTTTGGCCGTTATGGTACAGTAACATTATGTACTTACATTTTAAAGCCTGTTTCTTTTTAGATTCCGTTGGTACACTTAGTAATTCATTTATAATCCGACAAGTTATCTTTCATCATTGAATTTCGAGCGTGTTGTCGACCATACTGATGCACTTTGACCTTAGCCAATCAGATTGATAGTCAGTGATATCACTCTTCTATTACTTGTAAATGAGATTTATTGGAACCAGCATTCGTCACGCTACAATTGGGCCTATATAAAGCGGTTGCACGTGTGTCTCGTCCCTTCTTTTGGCAGACTTGGAATAGTCCAGGTTGGACTAGGTCGGGTTGGTACACACGTGCTTCCTATATTATATGTTGTTTCTTATTTGATTTATGTTTCAAAAGTTTCAATTCTAAATTTGCATACAGTTACTTAGCGTTACATACGCTACTTTATTGTTATTGTTGCTGTAGTTTAGAAGGTGGTTCTTAGCTTTATTCTGTCAGTACCTTGTCAAGGGATATTTTACAGAATATAGTATAATGTCAGACCACCGTCCGTGGTTATTTGTGTTTTGCTACTTGCAATTGCACTTCCAGTGCATAACGCTTGTGCATAGCACCCCAAATCTCCCCACGTGCAGAAGTCTATAGTGTAACAGTCGCATGAGCTACTGCCAGCAGCCGGCAACTCCGTGCTATTATATTTGGGACAACCTCTTAATTGTTTTAATTAATGTACATTTAGAATCTAATAGGGTTTATACATGTAAAAATAAAATGTAAAGCAAAACTCTATGCTTGTCTTGTGTCTAGACCACTTCCCATGGGAAGCGACGATGTATGAGTAAAACGAGTCCTGCTACACAAACATCAAAATATATTTAAGGAGTACGAAAAGTTTAAAAGTGACATGTTTCAGAACTGTTGCTAGATAAAACTTTACACCTGATAAGATTAAGAACAACTTCAACACTAAACATAATAAAAGATAAGACTTTAAACATGATAAGTGGTAAAACTTTGTACATGATTAAGAGTATGTTTATCTAAAAACTGAAGGTGGAGACGATAATGAGCACAGTAACAATAGCTTTAAAAGAGTCAACTGTGGGTGCTTGTTGTGCAGTCACTGGCAGCATATTCCACTGACAGATTGTTGATAATATAAGGTTACAAACTTGTTAAGTTGTACAATTAATTAAACTGTCAATATACACAATTCAGTCCATGGCTTGCACACTTTTGATGTCAGTAAACGATCTTCTTCTGAGACTTGGAGTCACATTGGCAACTTCCATCTTTCACGGGTATGACCATGATACCGGAGGGCATCACACTTAACCATTTCCTTCATATACATGTTTTCACGCATTTGCAAACAGAGTAGACCCACATCAGATGGCTCCTATAAGAGCCGTCTGATCAGGGTCTGCTCTGTTTGCTAATGGAATTTGATAGATATGTTTCTATATTTTCTAAAATGGCTACAAATAACATACATGCATGTACCTAGTTCTCTGGACTCATATTATCGTGAACTCCCAATCGTCATTCATTGTGTAGCTGGGTAGAGATTGTGGTGCAATAGTTGATAGACAGTAAGACTTTAGACTATGTGGCTTGATAGCTCAGTTGGTAGAGTGTTGGCATAGCCAAAGGCTCTTGGCTGAGCTGGTAAAGTGTTGGCATAGACCCTGGGTTTGAGCACCAGTTGAGTCACGACTTTTTCACTATGTTGCAATTGCGCATGTTTTTTTATTGCATGTGAGATCTATGCACTAGCAAAAGTTTGCTAGACTGTAGACATTTTTTCTCTGAGACTTATTTGAACATGTTACTATACAGTTTAGCAAACAGTAAAAGCTGGACAGTGCAAAACATCTGATTAGGGTTCTGCACATTGTTTGTCACATTGTTTTAACTGAACAGAATCATTTTATAATGGTAAGCTAAGATTTAAAACAGAGTTTACCCGTACCAAATGTCATGTCTTAGACAAAGAAACTGTTCTTGATATACAATAATATTGATTGGAAACTTACAACCCATATTTGGTCTTTTACCCAAATTGAAGTTAGCCCATGGCACCATATTAGAATTTAATCATGATTTTTAATCAATAATCGATCATTACGAACATATGCTTATGATCAAGTATAACTTTTGGGTCCTATTCCCAACGCTAACATTAACCCATTACTTTATTAACCCTTTATTCCATGAATATGCCTTTCTATGCCTTTGCAAACAGAGTAGACCCAGATCAGACTGACGGCTCCTGTAGAAAAAATAATCTAATATTCATGACATCATTATTTCTTACATGAATATTCATGGAGTAAAGGGTTAACATTTATGCAAGACTCTACCCAGTATGAACATTGATTCTTAATATAATTTATTAAAATACAAGGAAACTATTTAATGAGTACTATCATGGCAGTTCTGTGACATGTATGCAAACAATGATCAGACTGCTGGTACTGGAGCTGTATGAACAGGGTACCGTACACTGTTTGCAAAGGCATATAAAGTGGAAATGTTGAATGAAGCATTATTTGTCATTGATATTTAAATCTAAGCATCAATTAACCCTTTCCTGACTTCCAGGGCTGGTATCAGGGTATACATGAATGCTATAAAAATAACAGATTACTAGTACATTATTTTGATATTTAGATCTAAGTATCAATTATTCCTTTCCTTCATATAATTGCCTTTTCATGCATTTGCAAATAGAGAATACTCAGATCAGACGGCTCCGATCTGATCAGGGTCTGCTCTGTTTGCTTATTAATTTATTATAGATCTGACACTTCGGTTTCCACCAATACCAAAAAAAAGCATGTATACAACATACACCATTATAAAACAATCAGTTAATTAATATTTGTGACACCGTTATTTCTCACATGAATGTTGAACAGGGAAAGCGTTAATCTCGTCTGCAAAAACTGTCATCTGCTAAGTTATGTTATTCCATTTATCTTCAAACATACAAATAGCATGATAAATAGTTTGGATCCAGATGGATCCAAAGGAATTGCATAAGTTGTAACAAAATCACTGCTAGCAGTCAGAGTTTATGTTTTAAAGATGCAGTTATTACCTTATTTTGCTGCAACCGAAATATCAATCTTTGTACATGTATTAGGTCATATACAAACATTACATATTATACACATTAACCTTTTCCCTGTTTAATATTCATGTAAAGAATAATGACATCATGAATATTTATTAGCTGAATTTTTATGATGGCATATGTACACAGGAATTTTTGTTTCAGGCAGAAACTGTAGAATCAGATCTATAAGTACATGTATATCATAAGCAAACAAAGCATACCCAGATTCTGTATGATCTGTCTTTTCTGGGTCTACTCTATTTGCAAATGCAAAGGCATTTATATTAGGGAAAGGGTCAATAAATATCAATGCAATGTTAATAAATCAAATTCACTGATAGTAATAAAGTAATGTTTTGCAGGTAGTTGTTGTGGAATATGAAACTAGGGAGTCTATTATCTTACCATTAGACTTTGAAGCACACATAAATGATATTTTTTAGATTCCATCTGTAGACCTGCATCATGAGTGTTGGTGCTGGAAGTGATGTGAAGGATATTTTGGAGATTGGTGGAGGCTCGGGGGAGAAGGAGTTCATCACGAAAGATGCCTTGATGAACAGTGACAAAAAGGTAATGCATGGACCAAATTGAATATTGGCAATTACATGTACAGGACTTGCAGCAGACAGAATTGACTGTCAATTTTGGTTTAGTTGTGGTCATGATTTTAGGAAAGTGGTGTTTATGCATTTTGCATTAGAGTAATGAGGAGTATTTTTGAAATCTAGAAAATGTTCTTTATTTCTCCACCAAACACTATCATGTTTGTACTCGTAAGAATCACTTTGGAGAGACAGTTCTAGTTAGTACCAACAAGACACAGTTTTACAGTGAAAGAAACATGTGATAGGTCAGTAGTACTCGTTAACCATTCCCTGTTCTAAGTTTATTCCAAATTTCAATACCAACTGAATATTCATGGACATAAAAGTTATAAAGAAATATGGAAAGTGGAAAATTGTAGCCATTTTTGAAAGTGAAAATCAGATCTTTCAAATTCCATTAGCAAACAGAGCAGACCCTGATCAGACGGCTCCTATAGGAGCTGTCTGATATGGGTTTACTCTGTTTGCAAATGCTTGTAAACAGGTTAATATGAAGAAAAGGGTTAAGTCTTATCCACAGCACTGTTTATCATCGATACCTGTTTGAATATTCAGAAATTGTGACATCATGAACATTTATTAGATGAATTTTTATAATGGCATATGTGCACAGGATTTTTTTGTATTGGTAGAAACTTTAGAAATAGTATAGTCAGATCTAGTATACCGGTAATTTCAAATGCAAACAGAGCAGACCCTGATCAGATGGCTCCTACAGGAGCCATCTGACCTGGGTCTTCTCTGTTTGCAATGCATGAAAAAGCAATTATATGAAGCAAAGGATTAAACTTGTACTGTATAAATAAGCCTTTGCAAACTGAATAGACCCTGATGAGACGGCTCCTGTAGGACTCCTCTAATCAAGGTCTACTCTTTTTGCTTATGGAATAATATGGATCTGATTCTACAATTCTTCAATCTGTCATGGCCAAATTTTTGTGTGGTAATTGACTGTTATTTAAGAAATGAATGACGTGCTTCCGGTGTTCATGAGGTTATGCAACGCATAGCTTTACGAGCAAAGTTAGTGAAGCCCGAAGGGCTTCACGTGAATCTTTGCTCGTATAGCTATGCGTTGCATAACCCATGAACACCGGGAGCACGCCATTTATTTCTTATATTTATATTCCTTTGTATTTCTTATATTTAAGAAATGAATGACGTGCTTCCGGTGTTCATGAGGTTATGCAACTTTCTTTTTAGAATAAGGTTATATAAGGACGTTGCAGGGTGAATGTAAATATATAAAATTGAATCAAATTACAGGTAGTTATGGTAGTCATATTTTGAAGTTGAACTTTTTTTTCATCAGAAAAAGGTGATCCGTAAAAATGAGCTCTCCTTCAAGAAGCCTGAGGGTATGCACAGAGAACTGTGGGGTCTCCTTTGGACTGATAACAGGTAAGGCAACCCATACAGCAAGGCAACAGCAAGATCTGGTTGGCAGAACTGTAGATAACAGGCATACTGAATCTGTTATTTCTGTCCTATCTTACTGGTACTCATTAGAAGTTCCTTGGATGGTTCTAATGAATACCAACAAGACAGGGTTTGGTTGACAAATATTGAAAAACAATTTGCCTAAATACCTTTTTTTTGGGGGGGGGGGGGGGGGTGGTGTCAGTTAATAAAGATTAATGACAATAAGTTGAACTCTTTACTCCATTAATAGTCATGTAAGAAATAATGACATCAGACATGAATATTAAATAAATGACATTCGAAAATGGCATAGTAATGCAGGAAATTTTTGCCAGGGCAGAAACTGTAGAATCTGATCTACATATTATTCCTTAAGCAAGCAGAAGACCCTGATCAGACATCTCCTACAGGAAACATCTGATCTGGGTCTACTCTGTTTGCAAAGTTGTAAAAATGCGTATTTATGAAATAAAGGGTTAAGAGGCTTAGGAAGTCATATAAACTTTCCATCACATTTATCATTTAGTGTGTGTGTGTGTTATATGGATTGTCCAGTAAGAAACAGAATCAGATTTCAGGTACCAAATCATTTTCTCCCTATAAACCAGATTGCATTTGTTCATGTAACTACAAATGCAATAGTAGTCTTACTGGAAAATCTGAACTGGATTGGCTTCATCTGGCACCCCTCATGTGAATTTGTATTCATACGCAATGACAGTGATAAATTACTGTTAATCTACTATTATGTTACATGTGCTTTACAATGTTTCTAGTCATTTACATCAGAAGTGTAGTTTTGATCCTGTGTGAAATAGTGAATAAGAATAATACAATGTATATGTTATGCAAAATGTACTGTCATCTTCAAATGACATCTTCTAGGACATTTGTTTACTTTTGATTTTGTTGACCAGGTCCTGGATTTTTTATCCAAGGAAAATATTTTTCGTTTTGTTGCAGTTATCCCTTTACTCCATAGGTACACCTTTTAAGGTCTTTACAAAAAGAGTAGACCCAGATCAAATGGCTCTTGCAGGAGCTGTCTAAGCAGGGTCTTGCTATGTTTGCTTATGAAATAATAAAAGTGATTATTCTACAGTTTCTGCTATGGCCAAAAATGTCTTTGTGCATAGTTTTTCTGATAACAGATATTCATTATGTCACAGTCATTATTTCTTATAAGAATATTCATGGTGTGAATGGATAACCATGTTGACAACTGTACTGTGAGAAAAACATACACAGTAGCTATCTTCTGAGATCACACTATTTCAACTATAACTGTCAAGTTAACCCTTTCCCTGTTCTATATTAACCATTTCCTCATACGCCTTTCTACGCCTCTGTAAAACTAACTTGTTGAAACCATTGTGATAAATAAAACATTTGCTCTTATAGGAGCAAATGCTCTATTTATCACAATGGTTTCAAACTACAAAATTCTAAAAAAATCTTTTCCCTAATTAATACTCCTATCGGTAGATTTATTCAAAGAGATTGGATCTAAAAATAGCCTATGGAGGAAAGAGTTAAGAACTTAAGACCAAATTTCAATACCTACTGAATATTCATGGACTAAATATTTATAATGAAATATGGAAGGTGGAACATAGCCATTTTGGGATCTAAAGAAACAAACCTATCATATTCCATTAGCAAACAGAGCAGACCCTGATCAGACGGCTCCTATAGGAGCTGTCTGATCTGGGTCTACTCTGTTTGCAAATGTGTGAAAATAGGTTTATATTAGGGAAAGGGTTAACATACTATTAAAGGAACCCATTGGCTGCAAATATTGCCATCTGTTTTAATTATCAAGTGTTATTAACAGCTACATGCACAGTAGTACCTCTCATGAGCCTTTCCCTGTCTTATATTTATTCAAGATTTTATCACCTCATCAATATGCATGAACAGAATCAATAAAATTAAACATGGAAATAGGATTTTTTCATCATGGTGGAAACTGTAAAATCAGGTCTATAAAATTCCATAAGCAAACAGAGCAGACCCTGATCAGACGGCTCCTATAGGAGCCGTCTGATCTGGGTCTTCTCTGTTTGCAAATGCGTGAACAGGCGTAGTATGAAGGAAAGAGTTAACCGAATACTCAAGTAAAAATCATGAACATTTAAGACAGGTGATAGTCATGCAAAAAGCGCCATGCATTAATCCTTTTACCCTTTCCCAGTTCTGTATTTAGTCCAATTTCAATACCTACTGAGTATTCATCGACAAAATTTGTTATAATGTAACATGGAAGGTGTAACATTGTAATTTGTAGCCATTTTTAGAAACTAAAGAAGCAGATCTATTAAGTTCCATTAGCAAACAGAGCAGACCCTGATCAGACAGCTCCTATAGGAGCCGTCTGATCTGGGTCTACTCTGTTTGCAGATGCATGAAAACACGTTTCTATAAAGGAAAGGGTTAATCCAGAAATATGCCTTTCTATGCCTTTGCAAATAGAGTAAACCCAGATCAGACAGCTCCTTTAGAACCTGATCCGGGTTTGCTCTGTTTGCTAATGAAATAATATAGAATATGATTCTACAATTTCTACTATGGCCACACTTTGAATATTCAGCATTCATTATGCTATTTGGCATTCATTGTTCATCCGTCACAATTTTCCAAGTGCAAAAGTTTGACAAGAAAAGTATAGGTGATTGGTCGTAAGCTGCATACATATACATTCCCTGATTATTGCATTGTTTAAAGCAGTTTAGTTCAACTGATGGTGATTTTGTCATTTGAAGGTTTTCGTGTAATAAGTAAGTATAATGTAGTTGTATGTTACAAATTTTGTGTTGCTTGGTATTACCCTGAAGATTGCTTCAGATTTCATTGAGTTGTTTATGCAAGTTTATATTTTTTCCAGCAGTTTTCATGTTTGACCTTTCAGTTATGTGCCCCAAAGGGAGTGCATATAAGAACATCCTGGGATTTCCCTTTTCTATTTTCATTGATTTGCATTATCCATTTTTCATGAAAAATGTTAGTGATACAGACATATTCATTGATTGTATCAACAGTCATGATCATAAGGATCAATTTGGTTCAACACATATCATATGTAACAGTAAATTACCCCATTTTTGAAATACAGAAACTTGAAAAACTTTCATAGATGACCAAATAATTCAAGTATAAGAGCCACCTAATGAGAAAAAGTATCTTTGTTGCATTGTAAACAGTGTAGACCCCAGCCCATTACTGTAAGAGACACTGCATCTGTGACAGAGCTTTAGATATGAGAAGTTTTGCAGAAATTAAACCATTCCTCCATAAATACACCTTTCTAAACAGAGTTGACCCAGATCATATAGCTCCTATAGGAGCCGTCTGATCAGAGTCTGCTCTGTTTGCTTATGATATAATATAGATATGATTGGCCATGTGCTATTGTAACATTTAATCTAATCTTCATGATGTCATTGTTTCTTACTTGAAAATTTGTAGAGTAAAGGGTTATGGTAAAATATTCTCTGTTTCTCTAGAGTCAGATCTATTATAATTTCATAACCAAACAGAGCAGACCCTGATCAGACAGCTCCTACATGAGCCATCTGATCTGGGTCTGCTCTGTTTTTAAATGCCTTTAAAAGCATTTATGTGATGGAAAGGGTTAACCCATTATTTGCAGGAAACAGGTATATCAATCATTTGCAAACAGTGCAGACCCAGATTAGCCGTTTTATGTATGAGCCGTCTAATCAGTCAGCACTGTTTGTCATATAATTCATATTATATTCCTAGAGAGAGGAGTCATTGTAATTCCGCATACAGTGGGTTAATGTGTAGTGTACAGCTGTGGTATTGGACCATTTGTCTTGTTCTACACTGGTTGCAAACTCTCGAAGGTACATTTTCTGGCACTGGACCATATTGGAGTTGCTTCAGGTCTGGATACCCTGTTCCCCTTTGCTTCGTTATTACTCTATAGTATGATTAACATCGCTTTTGGTCCTCTAACTAATTATACACATTGCTTCAGTTTACTGTTGCATGCTGCACAGATAATTGTGTAAATTTACTGGTAGAAGCCACAGAGCCTAGGGATGTGGTCGCAGAAATTACCGGCTGTTATGATCGTGTAGCGTAGATAAGCAGATGCATGCATTTTATAGATAATTGTTGTTGTTAAAGGGGAAAATCTGTTTTTGTAACAGCAAAAGAATACCATCTTTACATAATGTGTCATTACATTTTATCTCCTTCTATCTCTCCTCCCTCTCTCTATGTCTATCAGAGGTCCAGATAAGATGCCTGAATCAAAATATTTTCAAGAATAACTCCATAATTATTCCGCCAAACCCTATGCTGTGACAACTCTTTAGAATCGTCTCAAAGAGACAATTCTAAAGAGTGGTTACAGCATACGGTTTGGTGGAGAAATGGCGATTTTAGTTTTTGAGTTTGCACCTTTATCTGTTGCTCTGGTCCATATAATTATGCTCTTATTACCCTAAATATTTGGACACCCAAACCTCTCCACTGGTTTGTAAAGCTGAACAAATCAATTTGACACCATTTTTGTTTCTTAGTCTGCACTATTTGCCTAAATTTGTCTGTCCAAATACTTAGGATAATTAAGGGCAATTAAGATATCTTTTTGTATATCTGTCTCCCTCTCATGGGCAATTCAAACTTCAGTTTTTGAATGCAATTCCTGTACAAGAAACTATTCAGACACTTTGCCTTGATCCAGCATATTTTGGAAGTGAAAATACAAAGTTACATTTTTCATTTCCAGCCTTTAAATAAATTTTATGAATAGATTGATATGCGCTAGTTACATGTCATCTGTCAAGATCTTTTGTATACAAAATGTGAAATAGCTTTATGAAAATATTCTGTGCAAACTAAAACATTTTTGATACTGAAGAGACTTTACACATTGTGTTGCTGGTTTATCTGATGTTAACCTTTTCAGTACAGGAAATGAGCCACGAATATCCTTTGCAAACAGTGTAGATCCAGATGAGAGGGCTCCTAGAGAGCCCTGTCATCATGGTCTGAACTGTCTCTTTTACCCTTTACTCCATAAATATGCCTGTGTCCATGTGCTATATGATAGTTTATATAATAAATAATCATGATGGATTATTTCTTAATGAATATTCATTGAGTAAAGGGCTAAAATTAATACTTGAATATCGGCAGTAACATTGACCTGTTTGAGTTTTGGAATAGTCCATTTGAAAGTTCAGCTTTGAAAGGGTTAAAGAACATGTACTATCAGTGTTGTAAACTAATACATCTCTTGTCAGTAACATTGCATGACAAAGTGGGTGTTGTCTTCAGTAAATACAGCCTGGTGGTTATAAAACTTAGTTTTAATCTGAGTTTGTTCTCAAGTATCTGATTGGTTTGATTTTGAGTTTAGCTAAAAAATCTTACCAATCAGGTGCTTGAGAGTGAAACTTAGATTCAAGCAAAAAGTTTTATTACCAAAGGGCCTGGTGTCAGTTTGAAAACTTTATGCATTTCATTATTTAAGAATTGGTAAAGCTGAAATCTAAAATGTGTAAGGATTGCATGTGCTTTCAGATGATAATTTGATGTTTGATTTTCATAATCTGAGACAGCAAAATTGAGCAAATTCCTCAGTACAGTAGTTTTTGTATACATAAGTCAAATTTCCCATAACCCTTTCCATTTTGATTATTCATGTAAGAAATAATGGCATCTTGAATATTTATTAGATGCTTTTTTATAATGGCATAATATACTAAGGATATTTGGTTTTGATAGAAACAGTAGAGTCGGAACTATTACAATTTCATAAGCAAACGGAGCAGAACCTGATCAGACAACTCCTACAGAAGTCATCTGATCTGGGTGTACTCAGTTTGCAAAGGTGTGAAATAACAATTATATGATGGATAGGGTTAAATAAATTGTGTAAATATATGGGTCTTTAATCTGATTGAAAATCCATTACCACTCTTGGACACGTTACTTTCAACTGTCAGAACACTGAATCAGAGCAACAGATAAATGTGCATACTCAAATATTAAAATTGTCATTTCTCCACCAAACCCTATGTTGTGACCACTCTTTTAAGACTTTAGCATCGTCTCTTTGAGATGATCCTAAAGAGTGGTCACAACATAGAGTTTGTTGGAGAAATAAGCGAGTTTTTTTTGAAAATGTTATTATCTACGCATGTTATCTGGATCTCTATAGAACCATCCAAATACCCTTGTTACTAGAACACATCATCAATGCTTGCTTTGAAACCCTTTCTGGCCTCATAGTAGATAGTCTAGGTGGTCCTTTTATGCAGTGTAATTGATGTAGTCAGGGGAATTAAAGCTTTTAGATATAAGAAAATAGTGTTGATCCAGATGAGGCATTTCATTGAAATGTGCACTGGTCGGGGTCTGCACTGTTAGCACCAACATTGTGCAAAAGTACTAAATGCCCTTCTGAGTGATACCATAGTTACCCTTCCTTTTAGAAAATCCATTCTCCCCTTGCCTAGGGTTTGCTGAATAAGTTAATTTGATATCATCTTGATAACTTTAACCCTTTCCTCCATAAATACGCCTTTCTAGGCCTCTGTAAAAATCACCTATTGAAACCATTGTGATAAATAGAGCATTTGCTCCTATACATGTAGGAGCAAATGCTCTATTCATCTAAATGGTTTCAAACTACAAAATTCTAAAATTTTCCTTTTCTCTAGTTAATGCTCCTTTTCGATAGATTTATTCAAAGAGGTTGGATCTAAAAATAGCGTATGAGGGAATGGGTTAAATGAAATTGATGTAGCAAATAGTGTTAACCCTGATGAAACTGCTTTGAGTTTGCACTATTTGCCTAATTTTGTCAGAATATTCCTGGTTATTACAGTAAATATGTCAAAAGACTCTCTTCTGTCAAAAGATCACATGGTGGTTTCCACTTTGTACAATGATGGAGGGTATTTTCAGGGATGGCCCGCCCCTTATACCCACAGACACCAACCAGGGCTACAAGCAGATGAAGGCCAAAATAGGCAGCAGTAGAGTGAGGCCATGGAAGTGGATGCCCTTCACAAACCCTGCCAGAAAGGTAGGCTTGTAACAAATATACATGTGTAGATACAGATAGTTTTAAGGAGGGAAACAAGAGTACTGGCACTTGAATTAGGGTTTGCACTATTTGTCATTCAAAATCCTCCAGCAATTTAACCCTTTCCTTCGTAATTCTGCCCTTTCATGCCTTCGCAAACAGAGTAGACCCAGATGAGATGGCTCCACTAGGAGCTGTCGATCCAGGTCTGTACTGTTTGCTTATAAAATTATATAGATCTGTTCTACAGTTTCTACCAATACCGAAAATCTCGAACATTTCAGCTAATGAATACTCATGATGTCATTATTTCTTACTTAAATATTCAACAGGGAAAAGGTTAAGTCTTTCATACTGAACTGGCTCTATAGTTTAACAAGGATAGACCATTCCAGTTTGAAAATTCAGCATTCAAAGGGTTATACCGCCATGCTGTGGGATACATTGCAAATATATTCTCTAAATGAAATGTCAATTTACTCAGTATCTTTACCATTGGACACTTTTGTTTTATTCTGAAATGAATTTAAAGAGAATCAGTACTTCTGAAATAAAACAGATTGAATCCTTTTATAGGTGATTATAATTACAGTAAAACCTCTCTAAAGCGACCACATTGATGTCTTGAATGACCATTGATGTCTTTAATGACTGACCATTGATGTCTTTAATGAATGACCATTGATGTCTTTAATGCAGGACAAAACTAAGCCCCCCCCCCCCCCCCCCCACACACACACATACACACACATCCTCTCTCTCTCCCTCTGTCACCCCAGGAGAGTTTACTGTATGTGGCACATTCTTTTGTCTTAGTACAAAAATGAGTAGTATTTTCAGAACTCCAGATACTGGTAACAAGACTTGGTGTATATGTGAGATGATTCTAACAGTTTGAATGGGGGAATTTAATGTACTGGCATTTGCAGACAGAGTTTAGCCAGATCAGAGGCCTCCTAGAAGAACCTACTGGTCGGGTCTGCACTTTTTGTAATGTACAGTAAGCATTTCAAACTAGACTCTTTAGTTGAATACTGATGGGTCTTTTTCCGCTTTTAATTTTCGGCATTCAAAGGGCTAATATGATATAAGGACAGATCTAAAACATATTTTATCCTGAGCTCTAATTTTGTGGGGTTTTTTTCCAGGACGGGGCAATATTCCATCACTGGAGGCGAGTTGCAGATGAAGGGAAGGACTATCCATTTGCCAGGTTTAACAAGGTGAGTATGATGCAGTGCTGCTAAAACCATCATTTCTCCACCAACTCTATGTTGTGACCAATCTTTGGAATTGTCTCTTTGAGACGATTCTTAAGAATGGTTACAACATAGGGTTTGGTGGAGAAATAAGGAAGTTATTCTTGAACATATTTTAATTTACATATCTTATCTGGACCAGTGTATGGTGTGCCCTGTACAAAGTTTGGGTTATATACTAGCCTTACAGATGAGTGTTAGCAACAAGTTATACAAGCCTATAGGAATCACATGTTCTGTTCGTCCTTCCACAATTTAGATGTGACGCGATAACTCAAATAGTGCATCACATATTGGTTTCATATTAAAGGCATATGCTTAGTGCTGTTCCATTTAAATGTGTATGGGGAGGGCCTCCCCTGGCTTTTTTTTCTTTGCACCATCACTTTCGCCAAATTAGAAAAACTTGTGCCAAATAAGAATTTTGTTTCGCCAATTTGGATCTGTTGGAGCCAAAGTTTTCCTTCAGATTCTACGTCATGAAATGTGTAACATTTTAAACACAGAAGAACCAACTTGTGTATGTTTACATTACCTTTATTATTTTTGATAATAGTAACAATTTATGTCAACATAAGACTATGTTGATCCCTATGGGTCTGATCATGCTTGTGGCAGTCTTGGATCAACTTCAACATATAGCCATATAGTCTGCTTTGCTGGCGCTCTGCATTACATTTTATGTTTTCCCTGTGGATGATCATTTTAGGGTCACTTCCTTATGATGATGGAGTAGTATCTGAAGCCTGGGATTCTCCTCCCCACTTGAAGATTTATCTGAAATAAAACAAACAAATAAAGCAATAGTCGACTTTTATCTGTAAACAATATTAAACCTTCTCTTGGTACTATTAAAAACTTACGATAAGCTACAGAAAAATGATGTGTACATTTGGAATTTTCACTAATTTCCATTCAGTTTTGTATTTCAAGAACATTTATGTGTATGTCTCCGTTTCAGATTATGTTGCTTAACAAGATAAATAACATTAAATTTCAAAACTGCTTTAACTTTCACTGCAAATAAATAATTTCAGAACAAATATATTTTGAATTAAAAAATAAGTTTTAAACACAAACAATAAGGATAAAAAAATTGTCAATTCATTTTCTCTACAGTTAATGTAATGCAAAGAAATATGGAATGTTTCTGTTATATGCATTTCCTTTAGTAGTTTCAGAACACTACGAGTGCACTAGAGTAAGCAATTTGTAATGTGAATTGTTTAAACTCTGTGTTTTTAACAGACTGAAAGCATAAAATATATATTTTTAATAATAGGACACACGATACACATCCAAATTATTTATTCCCAATTATCAAACTGAGAACTAACACAGTAGCCTGAATAGTGCCTTTTAGTGGTGTAATTGTTTCTTACCGTTGGCCCTACAAAGTCCGATCGGACCCAGATTGCCCAAGATAATCGCAAGCCAAATCCACTTAATTGCCTTGTTTGTCGTTCTTTAATCCCTTTGGTGCAAATCCTTAGGTGGCAGTCCCCTCGTTTTGAGTAATAAACGTGCCACAAAGAAGAAATCAAATTGTCCACGGCTGAACTTGCAAACAACGTCGCCATCTTTGACATGACTGGTTTCCCGCATAATCTGTTTGCTTACATGTAACAAAATAGTAGGACACAAATTGGGAACCAGCTAGAATCACATCTTTCACGCATGATTTCCGGTGCCTGCATGGGAAATCCCCAGGTAAAATTCTTGTGTAAACAACCGACACGCTTTGCACACAAACAGAAGAAGCTGTGATAATTGACTGAGAGAGCTAAATTGGGTCTGTATTTCTCGGCATAATTTGCAAAATTGTCCTTCGCCACAACATTCGCCAGATCTAATTTTTTATCGCCAGATTATGAATATTTTCGCCATTGGCGATTTTGGACCGCCAGCGGAGGCCCTGCCCGGGCCCGGGTGCAGGAAGGCACTTTCAAATTCGGCCACATTTACTTATGCACAAACCAAATAGTACCATTGTTGCAGCGAAACCCACCCATGCATAGCTGTATTTTAAAGTGCCTTCCTGCCCCCCCCCCATACATATTTAAATGGAACAGCCCTTAGTATCATCAGAGGTTAAATCAGATCACTATTTCTTGCTTCTCAGCCGTGCTAGATAAGCTGAGTTACTAAAAATAGCCGTACTAGAAATCCTTATCTGGAACACCCCGTGACTAGTGTATTCATACGCGCGATTGGGTAAAATCAATACGCGGGAAGGAAATCTTACAGAATTATACCAACATTTCTATAGGCAACAACCTTATGAAATGAAATTAATATAAGTAATTAGCACGAATATGAAATTCTATTTATCATATAAACACTTTAAAAGCCTATTTAATTAACCGAAGACGTTGTTTTGTAGTCATTCAGTCATTTATATTTTACGCCAAAACGTAACGTTTGTGGTTGTCATAACAAATGACGTCATTTTGGTGTCACACCTAAAGTTATGCTGCAGTTTGTTGCTATTAGATATGGAAGTCGTATTACGCAATGTAAAGTAGTACTTCACAAAATTCGTTAATTTACTTGGTTTTAGGGCGTATTTCAGCGAGAAAAATAATCAAGCATGGGTTTTGTTTAAAGCCGGGGGTTCTATACCCTCGGTTGGTCTGTTCCTATCGGAAACTCGCTAAAGCTCGTTTCCGACTGGAACAGACCAACCTCGGGTATAGAAACCCCCGTCTTTAACAAAACCCATGCTTGATTCTATTAGTCTAGACTCTAGAGTTATCTGCCCGTGATTACAGAGCCCTCTCTGACTGAGTCAGTTTTCTAGTTACAAATCAGCTTTTTAATATTCATAGTGATTTTTACTAAATATGCATAAGGCAATGGGTTAGCAAGCATCAATGACTTAACCCTTTCCCGGTTCTATATTTAGTACAAATTTTAATACCGATTGAATACTCATTGACAAAATAGTTATAATGAAATATGAAAGGTGGAACCTTGTAGCCATTTTAGAAACTTAAGAAACATATCTATCAAATTCCATTAGCAAACAGAACAGACCCTGGTCGGAGCCATCTGATCTGGGTCTTCTCTGTTTGCAAACGCATGAAAAGGCATTTATATGAAGGAAAGGAGTTAAAGAAGGAATCTTTGAGAACATTTCACTTGATAACGTTTTTTAAGACAGTCTTGAATATTGAATTACATGTATCAGATGTATTTTTGTATCTGCTTGCAGTGGTCCTTCCTCACATTCTTTCTTTCTTTTCTGCAGCAACCTGAGGTCCCCGTCTACTCTGACCTGGAGTACCAGCAGCATCTCCATGATGATAACTGGACACGTCAGGAGACGGACCACTTGTTTGACCTGTGTAAAAGGTTCAGTCTGAGGTTTGTGGTTATACAAGACAGATGGAACAAGGAGAGATATGCAAACAGAAGTGTAGAGGATCTGAAAGAGAGATACTACAACATCTGTAATAAACTTGTAAAGGTGGGTGTACTCTACTGTTGATGGTATTTGTAACATCTGTAATTTTTAAAGGAAGGTACATCTGTACTAAACTTGTGTTTATTCCAAATTTCAATACCTACTGAATATTCATGGACAAAATAGTTTTAAAAAATAATGTAATATGGAAGGTGTAACGTTATGGCTATTTTGGAAAGTAAAGAAACAGAACTATTGAACTCCATTAGCAAACTAAGCAGACCCTGGTCAGACAGCTCCTATAGGAGCCATTTGATATGGGTCTACTCTGTTTGCAGATGCATGAAAAAGCATTTTTATGAAGGAAAGGGATATATAGAGGACATTTTTCTATGGCAGTAGCTGCAGAATCAGATCAATTTTATTATACCCCAAACAACAAAGTTGCATGAGGTATATAGTTTTTGACCCATTCATTCTGTCAGTCCATCTGCGTATCATAATACATTGTTGCTCATCTAGCACTTTTATTTCTTGACCAATATTTCTCAAATTTTAGAATTGTCATGAATACAAGCTTGGATGAGTTTGGTTTTCAGAGGAATCTGTCATTGGAACCACTTTTTTCTTATGACAGTGTGGCAGCGTGGGATAATGTGGGCTTGCTCACTAAAGTTCTTTATTCCGTAAGCAAATCAAGCAGACCATGATTAGATAGCTCCTGTGGGAGCTGTCTGATCATAGTCTGATCTTGGTCTTCTCAGTATACAAATCTATGTCTACATATGTATTAGGTAAAGGCTTAAACAGATGTATTTAGTCCCCTGATTGGCAATTGTGGAAATTGTTACAATGACCATTAAATGTGATTTTCAGGTGCGGGCACCACAAGGAACAGAACCAAAAATCAGGGCATTTGATGCTGAACATGAACGAAAAAGAAAGGCACAACTCATCAAATTATTCAACAGAACAACAGAACAGGTAATAAAGTGATACACAGCTGCCATTAACCTTCTGAATACAGGAAATGAGTGCAATGGCATTTGCAAACTGTATAGATCCAGATCAGAGCTCTCCTAGATCTGATCAGGGTCTGTGCTGTTTCTAATTTAAAGTTCTCTAGCAAATTAAGCCTTCCATAGTGATTTAATTCTGTGTTAAACACTTGTGGACCATTCCATTTCGAGGGGTTACTTTTCATGCTGTACTCGGGAATAGGGGGTGGGTTGACTTGAGAGTTTCATTTGAAAAATGATGTTTCTCACTGGTCTGTAGCAGAGCAGGAGTCATTTAATTCTTTGCACACTGAATGATTTTTCAGCTGCAACAATTGTCATCTGCAGTAGTTCTTGAAATAAAATTTCTCTCATTTCTTTTTAAAAATATGGTCAAAGTGTTTAAAGAGTTTGGCTCCTGATGAGACACCACATTACGGGGTATCTCATCTGGATCCAAACTGTTTGCGTAGGTAATAAGGGTTTCACTGCTAATGTGCAATATATTTTTTATGAATGGTTTGTTAACTAATGCTGTCAGATTTGTATTTACCTTTACAAATAGTGATAATCACGATAAGACAAAGATTTTTATCAAGATCCAAACTGTTTGGTATTCTGAAAGTGAAAAGCAGATCATTTAGAAATAAGCATACGGCATATGTTGCATATGACAATTACTAAGAGTACATAGGTCAATAGGGTAAGGTCACAAGGTCATAGGAAAGGTCAAACTTAGATTACGGTATGCTGAACTATTTTAACCCTTTTGCAAACAGTATAAACCCAGATGAGAGGACTCCTACAGCAAATTTAAGTCTTTCGTACTGAACGTTTTGTCATGTAAGCATTTCACACCAGACTTAACAGTTAAACACTGATGAACACTTTAAAAATTCAGCATTCAAAGGGTTCACCTTCAATCTAATTATCTCAATCAATTTTTGTTCAATTCTGTTTAGATTTTGGCAAGAGTGTCAATCAGCTTAATTTTCTGATGACACATATGGCTAATTGGTCTTTCATCAAGGTTCAAACTGTTACCAGGGTTATCGGTCATCCATAGCATGCATAAGTTTTAATCCTTTGAATTACAGAAATTAGTTAACTGGTACAGTAGAACCTGTCTTAAGCGGCCATCAAAATAAGGACTAATTATGGGTCTGTAAGGTAGGTGGGAGCTTAATGCAGGTCAAAAGTAATACAGAAAGCTCCTCTAGGAACTTTCTGTAATACTTTTTCCCAGCATTAAGCAGCCACCTGCTTTTTAAGACTCCTATGTTCAATAAGTGAATGGTCACTTAAGACAGATTCTACTTTATTTTCAAACAGTGTAGACCCAGATCAGAAATCTTGTGGAGGAGCCTTTTAATGAGAGTCTGCATTGTTTTATATCATTCATAATCTTGTAGCAGTATAACACTTTTAGTCTGAATAGACTCTACCAGAGCTACAAATGAAGTTCCATACCCAATTACTAAAATCATTATTTCTGCACTAAACCCTATACTGTGACCAATCTTTAGAATCGTCTCTTTGGTTGAGAAATAAAAGAACTATTCTTGAAAATGTTGAAATTGACGCATCTTACCCAGACCTCTGCTCTACCATTAAAATATGTGTTGTATGTATGTGTTGACTATTAGACTTTCTAAACTTCCATATTCAAATAGATAATTGTGCCTGTCACTATTGTGTAGGTGGAAGAAGAGGAGAATCTCATTGCTGAGCTGAAGAAGATAGAGCTGAGGAAAAAAGAGCGTGAGAAGAAGACTCAGGACCTCCAGAAGCTCATTACAGCAGCTGACAGCAACATTGACAGCAGAAAGGCTGACAAGAAAAAAACCAACAAGAAAGTACAGCAGCATGCAAAATTACGAGAGACTCCTGGGGTAGGTTGACTTTAAATTACGAGAGGCTCCTAGGGTAGGTTGACTTTAAATTATGAGAGGCTTCTGGGGTAGGTTGACTTGAAATTATGAGAGGCTTCTGGGGTAGGTTGACTTGAAATTACGAGAGGTTCCTTGGGTAGGTTGACTTGAAATTACGAGAGGCTCCTAGGGTAGGTTGACTTTAAATTACGAGAGGTTCCTGGCGTAGGTTGACTTGAAATTACGAGAGGCTCCTAGGGTAGGTTGACTTTAAATTACGAGAGGCTCCTAGGGTAGGTTGACTTGAAATTACGAGAGGCTCCTAGGGTAGGTTGACTTGAAATTACGAGAGGCTCCTGGGGTAGGATGACTTGAGGTTTGGAGGAATCTTGGCACTAATTGTTCTGAGCATGAGAAAAAATAAGAGTTAGATACAATAGAACTATCTTAACCCATTCCCTCATGGACGACTTTTGACGCCTCTGTAAAAATCACTTTTTGAAACCATTGTGATCAATAGAGCATTTGCTCCATAGGAATGGTTTCAAAACTACACAATTCTAAAATTTCCTTTTCTCTTGTAAATGCTCCTTTTCGGTAGATTTATTCAAAGAGGTTTTGGTCTAAAAATAGCCTATGAGGTAATTTCCCTATTGAGCATCTATGCATGAATTGATCATTTCATGAATATTCATTAACCCTTTCCTCCATGAATATCTATGTAAGAAATAAAGACGTCATGAGTATTAATTATATTAATTTGCAATAACAGCACATGAACATAGGAATTTTTGGTCTTGGCAGAAACTGTAGAATCATATCTATATTATATCATAAGCAAACAGAGCAGACCCGGATCAGATGGCTCTTATAGGAGCCGTCTGATTTGGGTCTACTTTGTTTGCAAAGGTGTATTTATGGAGTACATGTAAAGGATTTACTTAATTTATATAAGGTAAAAATTCAAAGGGGAATTTTTTTAGCTTAGACAAAAACTGTATGTTCATATCTATATAATTTTAGAAGCAAACAGAACAGACCCTGATCAGATGGCTCTCATAGGAGCTGTCTGATCTGGGTGTACTTTGTTTGCAAAGGTGTAAAAAGGCGTTTGTGTGAAAGAAAGGGTTCATTGACCATTTATTTTTGGAACATAGGAATCTTAAAAAGCAGGTTGTCATTTAATGCATGGCAGAGAAAATGCTTAATGCAAGTTGAAAGTAGACTTTTGACTTGTATTAAGCTACCACTTGCATTAAAGACCCAGAATTAAGCTTCCTTTTGATGATCGCTTGAAACAGATTTACTGCAGACAATGCATAGGAAGAAGTTTGACATATATAATAGGCAAACAGAAGGACACATCTTCCACAACAAACTGATGATACCATATATATTTGCTCCAGCTTTTTAGGCGGTTAAAGATTTTAACTTCTGTGCTGTGTTATGTCTATAAAGAACTCTTTTGCACTCAATGGTTCTACCAAGGCAATGATGCAGCGGAGTATAAGCCAGTCTCAATCACCTGCAATAAAAGTTTGGCCTCACAAACAGTACTGAAGTCATACATACAATCAACCTGCATTGCAGAAGCCATATGTGAAAACAATTAAAACTGCTGTGTCTTCCAAGTCTGCATTAAATGTATCAGTCCTAACCATCCACATGGTACAAAAAAACTCAACAGTGATGTCATCTGATTCTACAGTTACTGCTATAGCCAAAATATCCTTTGTTCATATACCATTGTAAAATTTCATCTAATTAATATTCATACAATGTATAGTCATTATTTCTTACATGAATATTTATTAGTCATTATTTCGTACATGAATATTTATTAGTCATTATAAAAATTATTTCTTACATGAATATTTATTAGTCACTATTTCTTACATGAATATTCATTAGTCATAGGGAAAGGGTTAAATATTCATGTTTTGTTATAAAGTAAATGCTGTTAACAAGATGTAAAGCTTTGAAAGCTGTTAACAAGATGTAAGACTTCTGTCAATGCATTTATTTTTGTCTTTCAGCAAACTCCAGAAACGACAGGTATAAAATTCCCAGACTTCAAACAGCCAGGTGTCTATGTTAGAAGTCAAAAGGTGAGTCAGTTCTACAGTTATTTGGCAGCTGAGCAGTTATCTCACTGTTAACAACAGATTTCTCTCAGATATTATTTAACCCTTTACTTGACAATCACACCTTTATGTCGTTACTAACAGAGTAGACCAAGATCAGACTGCTCCTGTAGGAACTGTCTGATCAGGATCTTCTGTTTGCTTTTATGGTCAAAAATCTAAATCAATACTTTTTCCATAGCAATAAAGTTCCTTATATTTTAGTACAAATATTAAATTAACCCTTTCCCTCATATAAAAATGTTTTCACGCATTTGCAAACAGAGTAGACCCAGATCAGACGGCTCCTAGAGGAGCCGTCTGATCAGGGTATACTCTGTTTGCTTTAAAGGATTTGATAGATTTGTTTCTTTACTTTCTAAAATGTCTACAATGTTCTACCTTGCATATTTCTTTATAACTATTTTGTTAATGAATATTAAGTATGTATTGAAATTTGAAATAAACATAGAACAGGGAAAGGGTTGATATACATTATGGATAGAGTCTTTCATGAATATTCATCAAGTAAAGGGCCAGTTTTAGTATTTTCATTGTTATCATCATTCTTGTCAAATGTTGGAGCACAACACAATTTTGACCAGCCTCATTTATCCTGTATGGTTGTCAAACCTTCCTACTTTCTCACTCAGTGTCAGACGTACACTATATGTTTGCATAATCTACATTAAATTGTTGCAACAGACTCCTGTATGCTGACAAATAAGTTAGGAGTATATATACTGACAAATGGAGAAACCAATAGAAACTCTGCACTTTTAAAAAACATTAAACAGAGCAACTTTCACTTTTGACTCCTATGTCAACCAGGTGTGAACTTTCTACCTATAACCCCCTTTATTTACATTTATAAATATTCATCTTGTAGCAAAGAAAATTTCGAACATTTTGATACTAAATTTGCCTATATTGTTGTCCGAAAAGGCTTTGAAATCTTCTCATAATTCAAGTACATGGCTTCTTTTTAGTGATTGTATAAAATACCCTTTACTTTATTAATTTTACTGCAATGTTTTATGACTTTTTGA
Source organism: Azorinus chamasolen (assembly GCA_963576725.1). Classification (NCBI taxonomy): domain Eukaryota; kingdom Metazoa; phylum Mollusca; class Bivalvia; order Cardiida; family Solecurtidae; genus Azorinus; species Azorinus chamasolen. The sequence goes on along the minus strand of OY755243.1, from coordinate 48,817,771 downwards.
ATATTAATGAACCGAATTGTTTTAATTGCACATAAAAAAAAGATAAAAAGGACGAAATTGTCATAAAGAATCTGATCTATAGGATTATTTCAGCAAACAGGGTAGACCCAGACTAGACAGCCTTTGTAGGAGCTGTCTGATATCAGGGTCTACTCTGCTTGCAACAGTGTAAATATGTGTATATATGATGTAAAGGTCTAACTAATGCGATAAATTTATGAATATACTTGAGTCTAAAATGGCAGAGAAGTGTTGGTTGTTTTTCCGTCAGAAATACAATACGTCACAAAATACAGATCATTGATTTTTAAATGTCATTTCCTATCAGCCACACTTAACAAAGTCACACTTACAGCTTTTCATTGAATTTGGATGTACATCCCTCCATTGTTTTTGACTTGCAGATGAAATTACCAGCTTCAGTGGGACAGAAAAAGACAAAAGCCATAGAACAGGTCCTTGAAGAACTTGGAATAGGTAGGACAGGGAGATTACAATTGTAGGAAGGGTTAACCTCATACAAACACTTTTTCCAGCCTGTGCAAACAGAGTAGACCCAGATCAGATTGCTCCTGTAGGAATTGTCTGATCAGGGTCAGTTCTGTTTGCTTTAATATGAAATTATATTAGTTTCTACTAGTGATGTTACAGGTTAACCATTTCTGATTCGGTTATCCGTTTACGATTTTGCAAATAGATTAACCGCTTGGACATATTGAAAGCAGGTTGCATTTTCAAAACAAATACATCGTTTCATTCCAATCAGGCTAATCAACACGTTAATTGTCATTAAACAGCGGGGGTCATGGGCCGAGGGCATTGTGGATCCCTTTTTGACAGATGTTTGAGATAAACAATCATGACATGCAACGAACGTGTGAGAGCACTATCAAAACTATTGGATGGACTTTATGATTTATAAGGAAAACAAGATCATTCTTAGCCATTTATCTGACCGTTAACATCTATCAAATCCGCAACTGATTCATTGATTCAATGTTTGGATCGACACATTTGCTTTACATGTATTTAGAATTTCTAATTATAGAAGTGTAAGAGATTTCGGTTTGGTATAAAACTCTGCCAGCTTTCAAAGAATGAATTCGGTCTGACAGCACTTCGGAACTAAATATTCATCTTTCTATATCTACTGGTAACCTATGTTGTAGGCTACTAACATATAGAGAGGGGATCACTTAGTGATTTTTTCTCTACTAACCTAGTGAACCGTATTGTCTGTATAGATCAGATTCACCAAACTTGTCATTTCACTTCTATCCTCAGTGGGAATTACTTCAAACATTGAACACATGCAGATGGAAACAAGTGTAAGTGCACTAGATAAGAGCCATAACATTTGTCTGAATACCTTGTGATGCCAGCATGAATATTCACGACAGACTGCACCTATTATGAGCATTACTGTAACACTGTTCTAGTGTAACACTGTTCTATTTCAGAGTATAACCCTGTTCCAACTGAGGAGATAGTTCATCACTTTAATGAGTTGCGACAGGACATCGTGCTGCTGTATGAACTGAAACTTGCACTGGCGACATGTGACTATGAACTAGAAACCCTCAAACATCAGTATGAAACTTTGAATCCGGGCAAGGTAAGTCAAACTCACGGCCGTAACAAACTGCAGCAATATAAACTTAGAGCACTGCACACACTTAACCCTTTCCTTCATATAAACAAATCAACAAATCTATAGGAGCTGTCTAATCAGTGTCTGCTCTGTTTGCTTATGCTATAATATAGATGTTATTCTACAGTTTCTGCTTGAGCCAAAACACCCTGTGACAATATGCCATCATGAGAATTTAGCTAATAAATATTCATGACAGGGTTACAGATAAGGTTTTGATGCAATTGGGTATTTACTCCTTGGTTTTCTACAGAATTGGGTATTTGCAATTTTTATTGGGTATTGGCAATTTTCGTAATTGGGTATTATTCATATTCTCATTAGGTATTCTAATTATTTTTTGCTTTTTGGTATATTTGTTTGCTTTGTGTTACTCATAGTTTTGAAAAACAATTGCTTTTTCCACAATTTTAATTGGGTAAATACCCCAATACTCCCCTTATCAGTAACCCTGTTCATGATGTCATTATTTCTTACATGGATATTAAACAGGGAAAGGGTTAATCCTTTACCTCATGAATATTCATGCGATTATTATTGAATTTAATTATTGTATTAAAATTTGAAAATAAGGAAAAGTATAGCCATCTTAGTAGGGAATCATATCTTTAACATATGAGCAAACAGAGCAGACTCTTATCAGACAGTTCTTGCAAACGAATCTAAAGACAGGACTATCAAGTAAAGGGTTACGGCTGACACAAATGTATAAGCTGTGATAATAGCAGGATGTGTCTGTAGTTTGTACAGGTTTGAGCAAGGAAAAGTGTTATTGCTGTTACTGTTTCTTTTAAAAATGTATTCTTTTTAACAGTACGCTTTCTGTATCAGTGAACATCATTCAAATGGAGAGTTACGTTAGTTGTTTTGCTCATCTTGTCTCAATAAGATCTGATTTTCATGTGGGTAGTTTAACCCATTGAATGAAGAAACAAGGGCAGTTTGTCTTTCCAAAGCCTCTGACAGTATTTAACCCTTTACTCAATGAATATTCATGTAAGAAATAATGATACATATTAATAATAATTTATAATGCAGTCAACACAGGAAGTTTTGGTCATGGCAGCATCTGTAGAATCAGATTTATATTGTTTCATAACAAAAATCAAAGCAGACCCTGATTAGACGGTTCCTGTAGGAGCCATCTGATCAGGTTCCATTCTGTTTGCAAAGGTGTTAAAAGGTGTATTTAAGGAGTAAAGGGTTAATCCTTTCATACTGAATGGACTCAACAGGTAAACAGTGGATAGTCGCATACCTCTCTGAAAACCAAACATTCAAATAGGTAAACCGGTACATGTTTGTAGAGATAATTAAGGTTATGCTATGAGTTACGACAAATCATACAACCAAAATTATGAAATAAGTCTTAATTTACTACAATTGCTACTACTCACACAGCCAAAATGATTACACATTCTAGGGTGAAAGAGTAAGGCCAACTATATACGACAGAAATTGTTGTAAGTTTAACCCCATTACCTTGTAGGCTAGTTTTAGACCCAACCTCTTTAAATAAATCTACCGAAAAGGAGCATCTACAAGGAAAAGGGAAATGTTTAGAATTGTGTAGTTTTGAAACTGTTGTGATAAATAGAGCATTTGCTCCTATGGAACAAATGCTCTATTTATCACAATGGTTCCAGAAAGTGATTTACAGAGGCATCAATATGAGGGAATGGGTTCATATACAATGATGGCAATTGGGAAAGTTGTATGTTAGAACTTCGGATAATTTTAGTTGTATGATCTTTTGTAAGTTAGCCCCCAAATGTAAACTTTGTACTGTGATATTGCTGTTTTATATTTACAGACTCCGGATGTTCCACAACCAGAGGTTCCAGACCCTCTTGTAGAAATCTCAATAGGCCATATAGATGAGGACACACAGTCCAAGGATCCTATAGATGTTGTCGGAAGCCTCACTCCAAATGTAAGTATATTTTGCAGGTTAAGGAATATTAGTCTGCAAAAGTTTTTTATGTTTTTCAAAAACAGAATCAGATAATGGTTGTCAGATAACTTGGATCTTTGCAGTGAGTATCAAAATTTGCCCTTAATTCTTTAACCCTTTCCCTGTTCTGTATTTATTCCAAATTTATATCTACTGAATATTCATGGACAAAATAGTATAATGAAATATGGAAGGTGGAGCATTGTAGCCATTTTAAAACAAAAGAAACAGATCGATCAAATACCATTGGCAAACAGAGCAGACCCTGATCAGACAGGTCCTATGGAAGCCATGTGATCTTGGTCTACTCTGTTTGCAAAAGCATGAAGACACCTTTATATGAAGGAAAGGGTTCACCCATTCCCTCATATTGATACCTTTTTATGCCTCTGTAAAAGTCACTTTTTGAAACCATTGTGATAAATAGAGCATTTGTTCAATAGAGCAAATGCTCTATTTATCACAATGGCTTAAAAACTGCATAATTCCGAAAGTTTCTTTTTCTCTAATAAATACTCCTTTTTCAGTAGATTTATTCAAAGAGGTTGGGTCCAAAATCAGCCTATGACGGAATGGGTTAATTTCCATTTGCGAACATCTTTGCAAACATGCAGATGACATGCGGAGTAAAATTTTACAAAGAAAATATCACTGAATACCTTGAGGGGCGATACAAAATATGAAATTTTCATGCACTTTAACTGTTAATACATGTATAGAAATTTTCGTTGATCATCTTTGTGAACAGTGTGGTTACAGACGAGATGCCAAGTAAACTTAGGTCATTATGATTTCGCCCCTTGGATGTTGCTGCAATAGTTTTGTATTAACCTTTTTCTTCATGTAAACACCTTTTCATGCATTTGCAAATAGAGAAACTGTAGAAGAGATTATAATTTCATAAGCAAACAGAGCAGACCCTGATCAGACAGTTCCTACAGGAGTCATGTGATCTGGGTCTTCTCCTTTTGCAAAGGCGTGAAAAAGTGTTTATCTGAAGGAAAGGGTTAAAGCTCTCAATGTTATAAAGGTTCCCTTGCCCTGTTCTGTGTTCATTCCAAATTTCAATACCCACTGAATATTAAATTTCATTAGCCAACAGAGCAGACGCTGATCAGACACTCCTGTAGGAGCAGTCTTATCTAGGTCTACTCTGTTTGCAAATGCGTGAAAACACGTTTATATGAAGGAAAGGTTAAGTTGCGTACATGTAACAATTGTTTCTTGTGTTTCAGAGAAAAAGAAAAGCTGCTTTAGAGTCGAGCACAGCTCAGTTGTTCAAAAAGATCAAGCAGAAAGTGTGACAGTTGTAGTGTCGAACGCTTTACTGATGTGTTCATTGTGACAGGAGTCAGGAGGAACTAACGGGTTGACTAAACTGTGAAGCCACCAGTGTCTTCAGAATGTACAGCCCCAAGTGTTGTTAAACAATTAACTTTGGAATGCATGACATGCATGCACTAGCATTTGCAAACAGTGTAGACCAAGATCAGAAGGCACCCTGAGGAGCCCTCTGATAAGGGTCTGCATTGTTTGTCATTCATAACAATGTAGGAAGTTTAAGCCTTTCATACCTAGTAGACTCTATAGTTAAACACTGCTGGGTTATTCCACTCTGACAATTCGGTGTTGAAGGGGTTATTGGTTCAGTAGGTTAGTGGCAGGCTGGAATGAAGTCGGGCTCTGCAGCGGCCCAGCCAAGATGGGTTAATCAATACATTTTCAAGAATAACTTCTTTGTTTCTCCACCAAACCCTATGTTGCAACCACTCTTTAGAATTGTCTCTTTTAGACGATTCTAAAGAGTGGTCACAACATAGGGTTTGATGGAGAAAGGATGACTTTTGTATTTGAGTACGCACCTTTATCCGTTGCTCTGCTCTAGTTATACCTCTTTACTTACCTTACTGTACAAACAAATTGCCACAGTCTAAATATCAGATATTCAATATTATCTCTAATGAACACTCCCAGGGGACATGACGGTTTTTACAAGGAGCTTCTTGTATTTTGTACACATGGTTGTTTTAAGGTAGAATGAAAGCAATGCAGAAAACTCATAGGGAGCTTTCAATATGCATTAAGCTACCACCTGCATTTTGAAAAAAAACAAATATAAATGGCTTTATTGAACCCTTTTCTTTCCATGCCTTTGCAAACAGAGTAGACCCAGATCAGCCATTTGATCAGGTTTTGCTCCGTTTGCTTATGGAATTTTATAGGCCTAAATATAGTTTCTGCCACGGCCAAACGTAAATGTATTCTTACATCATTATAAAAATCAGCTGAAAGATTTTCATGTCATGCCCTGCATAAATATAGAGTTATTAGCTATTATATTCTATCATTTAGAGTGGAGCCATTTATTAGGGACAATACAGTAAAACCTCTTTATAATGGCCACTAAATTGCATTAATTGGTTGGTATTTAGGGCAGTTGGTTGCTTAAAGCAATGTGAAAGTAGGAGCGTTCTGTTTTACTTTTACCTTGCTTTAAGCAGCCACCTGCCTTTAACACAATATACTTGATGTAATTTAGTGGCCGTTATAGAGAGGTTTTACTGTATATTCTATTGTTTAGAGTGGAGCCATTAATTAGGGACACTACAGTATTCAGTATTTCTCAACTGAGCAAAACTGTGATTGATTCACTGGATTTGCCAGAACATTGTTACTGAAAAACGTTTATAGAATGAGATGCATGAGAGTTTATCATTAGCATTGTTATACCCCACAGATAAGATTGATGTGTATACATTATGTTGAATACCATTCTATAGATGAAAACTACCCATCAGAACAGATTTTGTTCCTGATGTCGTTTTACAAATGTATAGATCATTTCTTAAGGTAAAATAAAAGGATGAATGTCACACACGTTGTTGAGGTTTTTCATTGCCCAAAAATATGGTACAATCTATCAGTATCTACAAAAGATGGTGCATGCATAATCTGTGATGAACCATTGGCGCTGCTATAATCAAATCTTTGTATACACTATAAAAGATGATTTTTGCTTTGAAAGGCAACCCTTTAACAGAATTTTACTTGAATAGTGATATACAGTAGAACCTGTCTTAAGTCATTCCCGATTCCCTCACAGGCTATTTTCAGATCCAACCTCTTTGAATAAATCTACCGGAAAGGAGCATTGACTAGAGAAAAGGAAAAATTTTGAATTTTGTAGTTTGAAACAATTGCGATAAACAGCATTTGCTCCTATAGGAGCAAATGCTCTATTTATCACAATGATTTGAACAGGAGACTTTTGCAAAGTCATCAATGAGGGAATTGGTTAAGCAGCCAGTTGTTTATTTAAGATAGGAGTCTTAAAAAGCAGGTGGTTGCTTAATGCCGGGCAAACTTAATGCAGCAAGCTCCTATAGACGCTTCCGGCATTACTTTTGACCTGCATTAAGCTACTAACTACCTTACAGACCCATAGTTAGACCTCTTTTTGATGGCTGCTTAAGACACTGTATATGTATTCATACATTACAAATTATAGGAAGGGAAATAAACGTCATTAAATGTTTTGGAGTGCTATTCCTGTATTACTATTCTAATAGGCAGTTGTCTAATAAAAAGCTGAGGAAGAAATCCTTCAACATTTGTCTGATGAAGGTCCAGAAGAATTGAAAGAAAAGGACAATGTTTCAAAACATCTAGTGGCATGTATTTATAGTTTGTTTTTATCAATGGAATGGTTTTGAATTACTGTACATGAATTACTGTACATGTATTTCCATAAGCAATTTAATCATCATCACAAAAATAAAAGAAGTTTTAGAAATTTCTGTAAATATGCTTCATCACTCTTTAATTTCCATTTTTGTACAGTGTATTACTTTCTGTGTAGTATTGTAGAACCATCAAAAAGGTCTAATCAAGAAATTTCAGTAAACATGCTTCATTCGTGTTTCTGTATGGTATATTACTTTCTGTGTAGTATTTGTGTTAACTTCTTTAGCAGGGTCACCCTCAACGATTATTTCTTTATTGTCTGTCATGCTTTCACTTAATTCCTTGATGGGACTGACTTCAAACACAGGTTGCACAAGATAAAGGCAATAACTTTTCTATTACATTTTGAGTTCTCCTTTTTCATCAAACATTTCTCCCAGCAAGTGACACATGCTCCTTTGACCTTACCCCCTCCCCCCTGAATGCAAATCCATCTTTCTTTTTATAGGAGTTGTCTGACCAGGGTCTGCTCTATTTGCTTATGATATAATATAGAACTGATTCTATCCATTATAAAAACTCATGTCCAGTATGACGCACAATCAACTGCCTACACACACCCTCCAAATTATGTACCAAACCTCATAACCAAATTTTTATGAAAACTAATCCATTTTGATAAATGAAGCAGCTGATTGATGGGCAAAGAATTTGCTGTGATAAATACCTAGCTTGTTTAAAGGAACACGTATCACCTGGCCAGCACAAGTGTGACTAAAAAATTATGCAAAGAGTGTGACAGACAATGGAAAAGTGATCCCTAAGTGTTGTCTTGCTAAAGCAGGTGACACAAAAAGCATTTAGAGGACACATGCCATCTGTGGCAAATGAATAATCCGGCCATAGGAAAATAATTACTGGTGTCTATTTTGTTTCACACTTTTTCACTTTTGTTTCAAATTTAGAACACAACTCTTTCCTGCATATAAACACCTTTTCACACATTTCCAAACAGAGAAGACCCAGATCAGATTGCACCTAGAGGAGCCGTCTGATCAGGGTCTACTGTTTTGCTAGTGCAATTTGATAGATCTGTTTCTTTAGTTTCTAAAATGACTACAATGTTCTACCTCCCATATTTCATTTTAACTTTTTGTCCATGAATATTCAGTAGGTATTGAAATTTGGACTAAATATAGAACAGGGAATGAGTTGAGGGCTACAAGGAAAGGGCTAATATGATTATAGTTTGGTTTGCAATAAATTAAGAACAAAAACCACAAAAGTTTCCTTATGTTTAATAATAAATAATCTTAGATATACAATTTAATAGCGTATCATTCTATGTACCAGAATAATTCACAAACAAGTCTATTACTTACAATATCACAGGCTGCTCTTTTCATAAACCATACAATGTGTAATTACAAGTTACCTGTTATCAAATAATCTCATAATTTTCACATGATGAACTGATTTAAAATAGACTTACAATTAAAAGTAAAGAGCTTTAAAGTTGCAACTAAATAATCAGACCTACAGCTAAACTGGACGGATAGATTATCACTAAAGAAATCTACAGTTTTTATATCACATGCTATGACAGCTACAGAAAACTCTCAAGTCAACCATACATTGGTACAACTGATGCACAACCATGGTTGTTATCAAACTATTAATGTCAGTCTGTATTAGCTCTGATATTTCTATGTAGTCAGTCAGTGTAAAAAAGTTGCGTATCTGACTAATTCCCCATCCAATGGCAGATGGACTAAAATTGTTCAACTTCTTTAGCTATGGTAAGTCTTTTTTGGCGTCTCTATCTGAGCCTCATGAGGGAGGCAACATAGACCCATACTGACAGGACTGAGTTAGGGTAGGGGTGTACGTAAACAGCAAGGGCAAATTCGACATCGCTGGACTCCTGGGCGTGGACACCTGTAGCATACACCTGGTCTATGATAGGCTCCATCTCTGTGAATGGCATGTTGATAGGAAATCCTGACACCTGGTACAGACAGAAACATACACTTCAAAATACCAAATCTATTTTTTAAATAGTTTCAACTTTTTAAGCTGAGGTAAAGCAAATACTATTTAATAAACATCTTTCTTCATATAAATGCTTTTCAGGCCTTTGCAAACACAGTAGAACAAGACCAGACAGCTCTTGCCTATGGAGGAAAGGGTTAAGACAAGTCTGACCCATCTAGTATGAAATGACAATTAGTGCAGACTCTCTAGGTGCTCCCTGATCTGGGTCTACACTGTTTGCAAATGCCAGTATACTGGTTTCTTGCATTCAAAGGGTTAAGTTTATTGCTCAATGTTAATTTCTCTCTTAATTCTTCTCCTTAAATAAAATTGAAAATGTTACCTTGTATGTGCTAAAAGACTGCTCCAGTTCATGTATATGTTGTTCACCAACTGATTTACCACAGTTATCTTCAAGGCTGAAAGATAAAAGAACAAAGATAAAAGAAGTCCCGAAACTCTGGTGAAAATGGCTTGAGTAAAAATTCTCTCCTTTACGACCATCTTAACATCAAGGTTGTTCATCTGTGAAAGTGTAATAATTCCTCCCAATGGAGTTATAAGGAGTTATACACAATATTTGTTCAATATTTTTTTACTACATGTATATCTTACAGATGGACAACAGACAGACAGACAGACAAGAGCAAGGCTATATGCCTCCCACCCTGTGCAGGGCCTAATTATGATGACATTTCTGCTATTAAATTGAGCAACAAAGAAATGCCTTCTGACACTTTTGCAAACGGTATAGTCCCTGATCCAACAATATGATCGAGCCATCTAAGGGCCTGCTCTATTTACTTTGGAAAAAAATCAGGTTTGATTTTGCAAGATATTATTTCTTACATGAATATTCACCATGTAAAGGGTTAAATATCAATCTAACGTTACCCTACAAAACTATTTTCCTGTATGAAGTATAAGCATTTATGACTGTATTGAGGCTTTTACAACTTAAGGTAGAGCTCAGCAATAATTTGTTAGTTTATGTCATAAGATGGTTTACATTTGGAACCAATGCTTAAATAAATGGAGTGAAACCAGTTTTCCTACAGTACTCACATGGGTAGGAGTTTCCTCATGATCTGTGTGCAGTGGCGGTTCCAGCGGGTGATGTACCGGGCACGCCAATCCATGATCTTATTCTTCAGCACTGACTGAATCTTCTCCTGCAGCTCTGTCACAAAGTCCTTGTCAGTTGGAAAGTAGTACAGTGAGTCGGGCTAAACAAACAATAAAATCATGTTAACATAACCCTTTACTAAAATTCTGAAAGTAGGAGATCCCTCGAAAGCAAAACCAGCTATGTGAAAAGACAAAATTGCAGACTCAGTATTATTGAGTCTGTTCATGAGGAAGTTATTAAAAGTGTAACACTACTTGCGCCCTCTAGCACCGTTTTAAGCTGTATTCAATTTTTTTTCAAAAATAATTAAAAGCTCTGAAACTGATAATCTTGAAGGATCAGAAAATATATAATCCTTTCGCCGCAAAATAAATTCCGTCTGCTACGATAATAATCTGCTTCAGGTTTCAAAGTTGAGTATTCTTCAACTTCTTTACAAAACCATAATCAGGGTCTCAAACATTTTGAATGCTAATGAGAGGCCAGGTTACTGGGTGTCTGATCTGTATCTAAACTGTCTGCAGAAGTTGTGATGGATTCGCCTACGGCAGAGAAAGTGTTAATGTACATTTATATAATTGAAGAGCAGATAAAGGGAACTGGCTGCTGGCCGATCCATGAATGTGACCTGGTCCGGTGGTTAAATTCTAACGCTGGTCCAACTCCATGAGAGGATCTTCCATGGAGGCAGTCAAATGATGCTATGAGAATTTTAATAATTAACACCCGGTCACAGTGGTTAAATTCGAACGCTGGGCCACCTCCACGCGAGGACAACTTCCGGGGAGGCAGGGAAGGGTGAGGAGAATGGAATGGTATTATAGCATCGGTGAGCCGCAGTCCAGTTCCTTTAGGAATCAATAAAGCATTCTCTGGGTTTTCCGCCGCAGTCTGGACCTTAACCGCCACAAACATGTTTTTATGTACTGTACATTTGTAAACAGTGAGTACCACTAAATGGTGGTCTCATCTGTAATAAAAGTTTATATAAATTTGGTTGTAATGTTATATTTTAGCCTTCATGAAATAAAAACAATGAGTTCATTTATTTTTTATAATGGCAAATGAACACAGTCAATTTTAGCCATGGCAGACACTGTAGAAACAGATTTATGTAATTCCATAAACAAACAGAGCAGATCTTGATCAGATGGCTGTAGAAGCATAAAGCTTTACTATATCCCAAGCATTACACCAATTTCATGATTAACTGTAAAATATGAATTTTTGAAAAGGCATTTATATGAGGGAAAGGGTTAAAAATTTAAAATCTTTTAAAGACGAGAACATGTGAAAATAATGCAATTTAATGATTTATATCCTAACAAAATAATTATCAAAATGGTGGTTTGATAGAATAAGGAATATTCAAACCAGTAAACTACTGATCACTGAAATATTGCTGCCTAACCTGTATGCTGCCCAGTCCTGGGGTTGGGTTACTCCTGTTGAAGAGTGACTCCCAACATGCTGTATCCTCCAGATTGTACGACATCTGAGATGGCTTCTCATACTGCTGCACATTGGCCCAGATCTGAAGGTAAGAATATAACAGATGAACTATAACATACGGTATGACAATTTTGAAATAGGAAAGCATCATGCTATATCTCTCACACTGAAGAATAATAACTATATGCAGCTCCATGAGAAAATGTTAACATAAGGCTTTGTAGTAAAAATAGACCCCGATCAGCTCTCTCAGATGTAGTGTCTGCTCAGAGACTTTACCAACGCTCATCAACAACTTTAATGCTTCAAACTTTCCATTGCTGAATATTTATGTAAAAAATAATGACATCATGAATACGAGGGGTGTTCCATAAATAATGTCATCTGTGCTTTATTTCGCGGAAATCTTGCAATTCATGCACAAAACCACCTCGTGTCGATTGAGTGATCACTGGCTCGTGACACAGGTAAATATCTCGTCCACACGTTCACTTGCCTCGGTACAGTGTACATCGTTTCATAGCCTATTCGTTAGACTATACACAAAATGACAGGAAAACGAGCTGAAAATGTTCTTGAAATTAGGGCCTATATAAAAGGTAGGTCATTACTCGGCATAAAGGCTGTAGATATTCACCGCGAGGTGTGTGACATTTATGGGGAGGGCCAAATGTCCCACAGGACTGTTTGTAGGTGGGTAGCTAAATTTAGTGCTGGGCAGCAGCAACTGAAAGATGCTGCTCGCCCAGGTCGTCCTGCAACAACTACGACCAAAGGTAACATAGAAAAAATCCGAAATATCCTCAAAACTGATGCTCGATTCACCGTAAGACAATTGGCTCGAATGACAAACTTGTCGTTAGCAAGAGTTCATGCAATTTTGAAGAAACACCTAAAAGTTAGAAAGATAAATGCAAGATGAATACCCCATTTGTTAACGGATGAGCAAAAGAAGACGCGTGTAACAATGGCAAAAAAACTTCTCAAAATGTACCCAAAATATAGTAAAAAGGCTTTTGATAATATAGTCACTGGTGATGAGACCTGGGTGTATTATTTTGAACCAAAGCGGAAGGTTTCCAACCGAATATGGGCCACTAAAAATGCCAGACGCCCAAGTATTGCCAAACGAATACGAACGGTAAAGAAGGTTTTGTATGCTATTTTTTTCACTAATAAGGGTCCAGCTATTCAAATCCCGGTGCCAAAAGGCAGAACGGTCACAGGCAAGTTCTATAAAAACGTTGTTCTGAGAAAATTGAAGAACTACTACAAAAGTAGCCGCCCCAAAACAGGACTTAAGTATGTCCGACTTTTGCATGATAATGCACCCGCTCACAAGGCACGTATTGTGACTGACTTTTTGGAGTCAGAGAAGGTTACCGTCCTTCCGAACCCTCCGTATTCGCCAGACTTGGCCCCCTGCGACTATTTTCTCTTTCCAAAACTTAAATATCATTTATCTGGAAGGAGATACAATTCGAGAAATGCCCTTGGATCTGCTGTTTATCAGTGTCTGATGGGTGTCCCCATTGAAGAGTATGAAAAATGCTTCCAAAAATGGATTGACCGGCTAAAAAGGTGTATTCTGGCTGGCGGAGAGTATTTTGAAGGGCAGAGCAAATTAAAATGAACAAAAGCACTTCCGCTATATGAGCACCGATGCAAGTGACATTATTTTTGGAACACCCCTCGTATCTATTAGATGAATTCTATAATGGCATATACATTGTATACACAAGAATTTTTGATAATGGAAGAAATGGTAGTCAGATCTAGATCTAATATAATTCCATAAGCAAACAAAGCAGACCCTGATCAGATGGCTCCTACAGGAGTCTGCCTTTTTACTTGATTAATATTCATGTAAGATATTATGATGGTATGAATATGAATTACCTGCATTTTTATAATGGCACTATCAGCAAGGGATGTTTTGATCTTGGCAGAAACTGTAGAATCAGACCTATATTATTTCATAAGCTAACTGAGCAGACCCTGATCAGACAGCTATTACAGTAGCAGCAGTTTGATCTTGGTCTACACTGTTTGTTGCAAAGACATCAAAAGGCTTTTCTATTAGGTTAAAGGTTACATCCATCAATCCTTTTCACAATTTAATATCTTTCATATTTAATAGTGCAATTACAGACAGAAGTAGTACTTTATGTCTGTAATCTTTCATATGGCCTGAGTAGAAATTATCATTGTTTTTGCAATTCTAAAAGTTAATTGTTTTCTTACTTCCCTCCCAAAATACAATATGTGTCAAACAATTTGGCTTCTGATAAGATGCCAAGTCTGGTCCAGATCTACACTGTCTGTAAATGTTTACCAATTTCTCAGCTTGCATGCAAATAATTTATACATATTTATGATAGTAGGTATTCTTACATTCTCATGGTTCACAAGACAGCCTACAGACTGTAGGGGACAATGGACGTCCAAGGTGCGGTAATGTTCTCCTGTACTGGGGTTCCAGATCCAATAGCCTACTGCTTCCTCTGTCAAAACGTAAGCTGTAGGCCCCTCAGGGATAGCTGTTCCACAGATAAGCCAGGCTTTCTTGTTGACAGACAGGAAATAATTCACCAGCAATATGGCATGCTCTTCCTCATCTCCCGACAGCATTTGCAGAAATTGCTGAACAAGAAAATGGTCAAAATGAATAAAGTAAAACCCCTCTAAACCAGAATTCTAGGACAGAAGAATTTAAATGCTTTTAGGCAGGTGGCTGCTTAGTGCAGGCCTGCAGGGTGAAAGTCATGCAGAAAGCTCCTAGAGGAGCTTTCTGCATGACTTTCACCCTGCATTAAGCTGTCATCTCCAAGACCAACATTTATACTAAATTGAAATAAGGTTTAACAAGAGCACTGCAAACAGATGCAAACACTTGCCTGTCTGTGAAAAATCACTAAGGGCAATAACTCTTTAAGTATACAAGATAGTGTTATGGTCCCAGATCACATTACAGCCCCTGTGATGGTGAACAAGTAAGTGAAGTTTGATAGGTTAGATAGATGATGGTTTCACTGATCTTGTAACTGTGACAAAATGTCAAAGTGTTTGCTTAATAACAACAATAACGATGATGACTTCTACCATGATGATGACATCAAGACAATGGCAATGCTTTGACTTTTTTCCATCGCACAACAGAAGAAGAACTAAAAATACAGCATTATTGTTTATAGAAGTTTGAGTTGATGTAAGGATTAAGACTTACATCACAGGTATTCCAGATATCACAGAGACCTGGAAAGATCATGGAGTCTGATACAAATGGTATGAGGGAAACATACCTCGCCAGCAGGTTCTGAAAAAATGAAAAACTATGCATAAACAACCCAGTGTATCAGGGCAATTTTAAATATGATCATTCTGTAGGCTAAGCAGTTGCCTTAACCCTTTCCGTGTTTAGTAATTATTCAAGATGTCTTCACCTCATGAATATTCATGGACAGAATCAATAAATGGAACATGGAAAACAAATTTTGCACTGGTGAGGAAACTGTAATCAGATTTATTTTCATAAGCAAACAGAGCAGACCCTGATCAGATGGCTCCTACAGGAGCCATCTGATCTGAGTCTACTCTGTTTGCAAATGCATCAAGAAAAAATGTTTATATGAAGTAAAGGGTTAAATGTCAAATGACTAATTTTTCAAACAGTATTTTGACTCATTTCTTTTGAAAGAGATAATAACAGTGTCAAACAAACTGAATCCAATCCTAATGAGGCGTTCAAGTTTTCAGAGTCTCATCTGGATCCAATGTGTTTGCAAAGTCATTTTGTAAGGCCACAACAAATTCCTCTAAAGCATTCTAAAGATTATACAGAAACTTATTAACCCTTTACTCTATGAATATTCAAATAAGAAATAATGACATCATGAATATAATTTTTTAATAGATGATTATTTATAATCACATATGAACACATGAAATTTTGACTAAGATAGAAGAGAATCAGATCTTTATTAACTAGAGGAGACACTGATCAGCCATCATGTTGTCATCATGATGATGAGTAAGTGGACGAGGCTTCAAAAATATGAAAACATACAGGATGTAAACATTGCATGACCACACAGCTACACAAACCAAGTATGTGTCATTACTTTAACAAGAGAGTCGTCACGGGTGACAAATGCCCCCAAAGTGTTTGACACCGAAATGCATTTTGGCGGAAAAACAATACAATGTAATGCAGGTGTAACATGAAATTTTGATGCTGTTAAAAATGACACAGGAGTCAGTTCTTAACATTAGAAACAGAACCTTTGACGATCATGATAGCTAAGAAAAGAGCCAAGCGTCAAAACTTAGTTAAAAAGGACCCTAAGTCATTCTCAACGTTAAAAAGGACCCTGGGTTGATTGTCAACGTTTAAGGTATAGGAGATATGCTCTGGACAAGCTTTTTGTATCTGGTAAGATATAGGAGATATGCTCCGGACTGTAAAATTGAGGTCAAAGGTCAAGGTCAAGGTCAGTGATCTGAAAATGGTACACGACTCTCCGCCATCCCAAGATGAACTCACAAACCAAATTTGGAATCCGTAGCTGGTAAGGTATAGGAGAAATGCTCCGGACAAGCTTTGTGTAAAATCTAGGTCAAAGGTCAAGGTCACAGTGACCTGAAAATGGTACGCGACACACCGCCATCCCAAGATAAACTCACACATTAAATTTGGAATCCGTAGCTGGTAAGGTATAGGAGATATTCTCTGGACAACCTTTTTTGTAAAATCCAGGTCGAAGGTCAAGGTCAAGGTGACCTGAAAATGGTACGCGACATTCCTCCATCCCAAGATGAACTCACACACCAAATTTGGAATCCGTAGCTGGTAAAGTATAGGAGATATACTCTGGACAAGCTTTTTGCAGCTGGTAAGGTATAAGCTTTTTGTAAAATCGAGGTCAAAGGTCAAGGTCACAGTGACCTGAAAATGACACGCGACACTCCATCATCCCAAGATGAACTCACATACCAAATTTTGGATCCGTAGCTGGTAAGATATAGGAGATATGCTCCGGACAAGCTTTTTGTAAAATTGAGGTCAAAGGTCAAGGTCAAGGTCACAGTGACCTGAAAATGGTACGCGACACTCCGCCATCTGAAGGTGATCTCACACACCAAATTTGGAATCCGTATCTGGTAAGGTATAGGAGATATGCTCTGGACAAGCTTTTTGTAAAATCGGTCAAAGGTCAAGGTCAAGGTCACAGTGATCTGAAAATGGTACGCGACACTCCTCCATCCCAATATGAACTCACACACCAAATTTGGAATCCTTAGCTGGTAAGGTATAGTTGATATACTCTGGACAAGCTTTTTGTAGCTGGTAAGGTATAAGCTTTTTTTAAAATCGAGGTCAAAGGTCAAGGTCAAGGTTAAGGTCATAGTGACCTGGAAATGGTACATGACACTCCGCCATCCCAAGATGAACTCACACACCAAATTTGGAATCTGTAGCTGGTAAGGTAAAGGAGATATGCTCCGGACAAGCTTTTTGTAAAATCGGTCCAAGGTCATGGTCAAGGTCACAGTGATCTGAAAACGGTACACGACACTCCTCCATCCCAAGATGAACTCACACACCAAATTTGGAATCCTTAGCTGGTAAGGAATAGGAGATATACTCCGGACAAGCTTTTTGTAGCTGGTAAGGTATAAGCTGTTTTTAAAATCGAGGTCAAAGGTCAAGGTTAAGGTCAAGGTCACAGTGACCTGGAAATGGTACGCGACACTCTGCCATCCCAAGATGAACTCACACACCAAATTTGGAATCTGTAGCTGGTAAGGTAAAGGAGATATGCTCCGGACAAGCTTTTTGTAAAATCGGTCAAAGGTCATGGTCAAGGTCACAGTGATCTGAAAATGGTACGCGACACTCCTCCATCCCAAGATGAACTCACACACCAAATTTGGAATCCGTAGCTGGTAAGGTATAGGAGATATACTCCGGACAAGCTTTTTGTAGCTGGTAAGGCATAAGCTTTTTTTAAAATCGAGGTCAAAGGTCAAGGTCAAGGTCACAGTGACCTGGAAATGGTACGTGACACTCCGCCATCCCAAGATGAACTCACACACCAAATTTGGAATCTGTAGCTGGTAAGGTAAAGGAGATATGCTCCGGACAAGCTTTTTGTAAAATCAGGGTCAAAGGTCAAGGTCAAGGTCACAGTGACATGAAAATGGTACGCGAGCGGCGACACTCCCCCATCCCAAGATGAACTCACACACCAAATTTGGTATCCGTAGCTGATGTGACAAAGGAAATATACTCCGGACAAAAGGTACACACACCCACACACCCACCCACACACCCACCCACACACACACACACCCACCCACCCACACACACACGCACGGTGCGATCACTATATGCCGCCAAAGCCTAGCTAGGCTTTGGCGGCATAATAAAAAATTCTACAAAAAAAAGAAGCTACATTCCACTTTTCAGAAGGCTAGAATAGAAAATAGAATCTCAGTTTAGTGTGAAAACTATTAGTTTAACTGTTTCACAAAATTGAGCTTCAAAGTTCAAAACACATGAAAGTCCATGTTGAATAGCAGCTAGTTTTGACTTACAGCCAAGGCCTCCGGACCCAGACCCTTGCTGGTCAGCTCTTCAGGGGGTTTGACGGGTCTGAAGTAACGAGTGATGAACACCGACTTGAAGTTGGTATCTGTAACAAAAGTCTTCACCTCTCTTTTCGGTGTGAATCTGCTGACAATGTCCATCATCCACTGGTCTGCGTAGACCATCAGCTTCTCATCCTCATTGGTGCTAAACTGATAACACGAAAACAAACAGAAAATATAGTATCGTTATCAATCACTTCACATTACAACATTTATATCATTATTATTATTTAAACCTTTCAACCCTGAAATTATTAGAGTGGAATAGCCCATCAGTGTTTATCTACCGGTATACAGTCCAATCAGAAGGAAAGGCTTAAACATGCTGGAGGATTTTGAATGACAAATAATGCAGACCCTGATCAGAGGGGTCTGGGTCTACACTGTTTGCAAATGACATTGCATGCATCTCCCGGGTTGAAAGAGTTAATACTGTTTTGTTGGAAATGATTTGTTAATCCAGTACAATGTATATGCAGTTAAACTATTTTTGTAAAATGCAGTTCCCATACAATTCATTGGTGAGTAACTGACCATTTCAACCGTTACCAGGTAATTATGAATATTCAAGTAAGAAATATTCCATATCTGAATTTTTATAATGGTACATTGTATATGAATACGGGAATGTTTGGACAAGGCAGAAACTGTAAAACCAGCTTTGTAGTATTGTACAAGCAAAGGCTGACCCTTATCAGATGGCTCATACAAGAGCCATCTAGCCAGGGTCTACTCTGTTTGCAAAGGCATCAAAAGGCATCCCTATGAGGTAATGAGTTAACTCTAACTATGGGCATCAAAGCAAGACACCCCTATAGGTGTCTGTTGCATGTTCAAGTATAACTGAACCTCTTACTCCATGACTATTCATGTAAGAAATAATGACATCATGAATATTGATTAGATTAATTTTTATAATGGCATATGAGCAGAACTTTTGGCCATCTCAGAAACTGTAGAACCATGTACTATGCAAACAGTACTCCTACAGAAGCCACCTGATCTACTTTGGGTCTACTTTGTTTGCAACGGCAATGAAAGGCATATTTCTGGAGTAAATGGTCAAGCTGTCAACAAAGCAAGGCATCCTTGGAATATTACGAATATGCAGAAAGGTGCATGCACATGCCCATGGCATCTGATTAGAGTCAGTGACATGCTTAACCTTTTGCTTCATGAATATTCATGTAACAAATAATGACATCATGCATTATATTAGCTGACTTTTTTTAAAATGGTATGGTATTTTGGCCATGGCAGACACTGCAAGATCTTTTATTATTTCATAAGTAAACAGAACAGACTCTGATCAGATGGATCCTTCAGAAGCTGTCTGATCTGGGTCTATTCTGTTTGCAAAGGTATCAAAAAGCAATATCCTCAGCAAATGGTGTAAACCCTGAGCAGACACATCAATCAACCCTGTATGGAAAGCTCAAGGCACATTGCCTGTTGGCACAACTACTTTGATTTATATTTGTATTTACATCATTTTTTACCATATATAGTTTACTATATATCTATGTCATCTGTGTGTGTACATGTGTGTGCATGTGTGAGGCTTACACGCTCTTTAGCTGGCTCAGGTTGTGTCAACGGTGGTTCTATTGTTATGTATATGCCCAGCAAGGTCTTAATGTCTTTGTCCAGGCCAATCTCCACGTCCCCTACTGACCCCATTTCGTGCGAGTATCCCAGTAGCACAGGTGGAGCATCAACGGCAAACGTGCCATCAATCTGAAATTAAATCATATACTAAAGTCAACAGACATTCATTGTAAGTGGTTCTTATTCCTTTTCTAGATAGAAATACCTTTTAGCACCTTTGCAAACAGAGAAGACCCAGATCAGACAGCTCCGTTACAGATCTGATTTTATTTATTTGTCAATATATTTCCTTACATTTCAGATACAAGAATCTCAAACTGAGTGTCATCAGTGAATGCATGAACACATTACCCCCTAGTGACACATTTTTGCGCTTCTATAAAATTCACATTGTGAAACCATTGTGATAAATAGGAGCAAATGCTCTATTTATCACAATGGTGTCAATACTACACATTTCTAAAACTCTCCTTTTCTATAGTTAATGCTCCTTTTCAGAAGATTAATTAAAACAGGTTGGGTCTAAAAATAGCCTAGGAGAGAATGAGTTAACCCTTTCCCTCATATAAACGTGTTTTCACGCATCTGCAAACAGAGTAGACCCAGATCAGACGGCTCCTGTAGGAGCCGTCTGATCAGGGTCTGCTCTGTTTGCTAATTGAATTTGAAAGATCTGTTTCTTTACTTTCTAAAATGGCTACAATGTTCCGCCTTCCATATTGCATTGTATCTATTTTGTCCATGAATATTCAGTAGGTTTTCAAATTTGTAATAAACATAGAACAGGGAAAGGGTTAAGTAAAGGGTAAAAAACCAATAATGATCTTACAAATGTCCACAACTTGACAGTACTGACCTTGCCATTGAAGTAAACTGTGGTAAATGGTATCTGCAGGCTGCCCAGCCATTTCTTTTCAATTCTCTGGTGTAGTGTAGTGCTTCTCTCCCTGTCATCCTGTAAGAAGTGTCCACATATTTTTGAATCAGTCCATGTTAAAGTAACAATGTTACCATGTGACCAGTATGCTTCATCTGACATGCAATACTAATATACAATCTCTGTATCAACACATATTAAGTTTCCAAATCATAAGTTGTTTCTGCACTTAGATTTACTATTACATGTATCATAACAAATCTGAACAAGCAAACAAGCAGAAGATGACAAACTGATCAGAAAGCATTATCCACCTCTGCATACAAGACTAATTCATAAACTAACCTCTAAAGGAATAGAAGACATAATCTCAAACTTGTTGTCTAGACTTTTAATGTTCCAACGTTTTGACCTTCTCTTACATGAGATTAATTCATGTAAGACCTAACGACTTTAATGTAAATTAGCTGAATGTTTATAATGTCATGTCAACAAAAGAATATTTGATCATCGGAGGCACTGAAGAATCAGATTTATATTATCCCATAAGCAAATGGAGCAGGCCCTAATGAGACAGCTCCGACAGGAACTGTCAGACCAGGTCTATTTTGTTTACAAATGCATAAATTTGTGTCTTTATCTAGTAACAGACTAACACTAAGAGTGATACATGTATGGGAAAAACAGTTTATAGAAGCAAGTAGCTCTGAAAGGAGGTCCTTTTGACTGACAATGCCTTGCACAGATATAAATGACACCAAATAGCCACATTCAGCTCTACTCTCCTGCTACTGATAATAAGATCAATAGGATCTTGCCTATACAGCAGAACCAGTCCTTACAGATCTATAATTAAACCTCTTTTTGAAGGCCACTTAAGACAAGTTTTACCGTACCAACCCTTTCCTTCATATAAATGTGTTTTCACACAATTGCAAACAGAGTAGACACAGATCAGATGACTCCTATAGGAGCCGTCTGATCAGGGTCTACTCTGTTTGCTCATGGCACTTGGAAGATCTGTTTCTTTACTTTCTAAAATGGCTACAATATTCCACCTTCCATTATTTATTATAGTTTATTATATCCATGAATATTCAGCAGGTATTGAAATTTAAAATAAACATAGAACAGGGAAAGGTTTAACCTGCCTATATCAATCAACTCTTTATCTCTATCCTGTCCCCTAATTACCCAAAGTATTCGGATACCCAGTCTCTCCTCTCTGCCAGCTTGTAAAAGCTAAATAAGTCAATTTGGCACAATTTGGCTAACTTTAACTACACTGATATAGTAGTGATTTGTGTAGAACTGATTAAATGGCTCCTGAAGGAGCCATATCATCTGGGTCTCCACTATTTGTACATGCTGTTTGTCCATCCCAAATACTTAGGATAATTTTCACTGCACTGCCAACTTACCTGCTGGACATCTACAACAACCTCATCAAACAGATTTATGAAAATACTGTCTGTGACAGTCTGCAGGCTGGACGGACTGTAGTCATCATGAGGAGCTCTGTTAATGTCAACAGTAAATAAATTAAACATGCAAGTAATGGATTAGCTGGAGCACTTTAAACACAGGGCTTACTGGAATGTGCAAACTGTATTAACTAAATTAATGCTGTATATATAGTGAAAAATTAGCATATAAATATTCATAATGTCATTAGTTCTTATATGAATATTTGTCAGATTAGATATTGCACTTGACAAACAATAAACTTGTACACACAGTATACCGCTGATTGCAATTTAGATGGCAACTGCCTTTTCATAAAAGAAGTTATTAACCATTTACTCCGTAGATACACCTTTTAAAACCTTTGCAAACTGAGCAGACAGAGAACAGACGGCTCCTGTAGGAGCTGCCTGATCATAATCTGCTGTTTGATAATGGAATAATATAGATCTGATTCTAGAGTTTTTGTTATGGCTGAAATTCCCTCTGTTTATTTATCATTTTAAAAATGAATCTGATTAATATTCATGGTATCAATATATCTTACACGAATATTCATGAAGTAAAGGGCTAAAGCTGTTGATACAATGACTTACTTGAAAGGAATTTCCAACTCTTCATTGAAGCTAGGGTTAGGACCGTCACATGTGGACGTTCTGATGGTATTGTGCTGGAACATTATCTCTATGAACGGCCGCACTAATGTCTGAAACAGGCAGATATCCATGTATACAACAAGACAGTGCATGTATGTACTTTTCAGTAACATTCATAATGATGTTGGAATAAACATTGGAAAGAATACAAAACATTGAAATTAATCATTATGAACATTTTTTACAAAAGGAGACTAGGCTATAAATATACTATACAATTAAAGCCTGTCCTGTCATGAACATTATGCCAGCTTTAACCCTTTCCCTCATGAATGTTCATGTAAGAAATAATGACATCATGAATATTTATTAGATTTATATTTATAATGGTATATGAACACATGAACTTTTAGCCATGTCAGAAATCTACTTTATTCTATAAGCAAACAGAGCATATTGTAATTAGACAGCTCCTAAAGGAGCTATCTGATCTGAGTCTTCTCTGTTGGCAAAGATTCCCAAAAGTCATCACTATGAGGAAAAGGGTTAAATCTATTGCAATGTTTACTTACTTCCATACCATTCAAGTTTTTAACCCTTTCCCTTTTCTATGTTTATTCCAAATTTCAGTACCTACTGAATATTCATGGACAAAAAAGAAATATGGAAGGTGGAACATTGTAGCCATTTAAGAAACTAAAGAAACAGGTCTATCAAATTTCATTAGCAAACAGAGCAGACCCTGATCAGATGGCTCCTATGGGAGCTGTCTGATCTGGGTCTACTCTGTTTGCAGATACATGAAAACATGCTTTTCTATGAGGGAAAGGGTTAACTTTCATACTGCATTAGCTACCGCCTGCCTCTAAAACCCAGAATTAGATTTCATTTAGGTGGTAATTTAACATTAGAGTGTCTCTACTGCAACACTCAGAATCTACCATTTCCATTCAGTTTTACCATGCCACAGCAACCAAAAACTGTACGCAGTTGTGACAATAGTAATATTGTTCATACTCTTTGTGAAATAATAGGATTTGTAGTATCTTGATTCAGCACTTTAACCGCAGGAAACAAAAGGACACATTTAACATTTGAATGCAGAATAATGGTAGTCACAGTGGTCACAGTGTTTCATGATACAGTTCGTTTAGGAAAAGAGCTTAAATTTGCAAGAGGATTTTCAATGACAAACAGTGCAGACCCTGATCAGAGGGCTCCTCTAAGAGCTGGGTCTTTGTTGTTAACTCTTTGCACGCTGGCAGCAAAACAGTGATTATGTATGCAAACAGTTTGGATCCAATGACAAGAAGCATAATACAGCATCTCAACAGGATCCAAAGTGTTTGACACTTTGACCATATTTCTGTAAAAGAAATGAAGAAACTTTATTTTAACCCTTCTCTTGCTGAAATTTAAAACACATTTCTCCTTCTTTACCCATGCCCTGTTGTATAATTACATATATCTTCACTGTGTACAAGCATTTCACTGTGCAATCACTGCTGTGGAATGCACTGGTTGCACAATCAACTTGTAAATAGTGCAGACCCTGATGAGACAGCTCCTGCAGGAGCTGTCTCATCTGGGTCTTCACTATTTACAGGTAGGTATATTGACGCGAATAGCAAGCGAAAGGTTAAGAATTGAATTGGAAATAGCAAACACACCACTACCCTCCGAATGTTACATTCTAGAAAGTACTGGTACTCTCCAAACAAAACTCATTTGTTTGACACTTATATAGGACAGAAGTTATACTACAGACATTTTACTATAGATTTAACTAGAAATATCACTAAAGGTGATGAATACCCCCACACGACAGCTGTGATCACACAAGGGCTGACAACACTTGTATGTTAGATACTGAACAAATTTGGGATGCACATGTAAACTTCACAGCGATAATGTGTATCAATTTTCATAGAATTATGTTCACTCATCAAACTTTATTGGCAAGCAACACATATGGTACAAATCAAGGTGCAGATAATGCTTGTATGAATTGTAAGATACTGAACTTTGAAGAGACCATGTGTACAACTTTTCGTTGAAATTTGATAAAGATGTCCAAAGTTACCCCATTACAATAGTAAACCATTATATCTAAGTTCAAGGGCAGGCAACTTCATATACCCTGGAGATAGGCAAATGGAAAATTATTTAATGCACAAACCCACTTCATAGAGACCATGTATAAAAACATTCACTGAAATCTGTTGAAAAAAGTTGAAAGCGTTAAAAATACTCAAATGTTCAAGGGGAGATAATTCTGCAATGACTGCTGTTAAACACATGAAAATTGCATCTTGTACAACTAATTTTCGTGCCGTGATTATTATGTTTGGCAAGTATCAATTCAATAACTTTCAAATTGAGTTTGAGACACCCATGTTTTATGCCAAAATGACAAAAATACTAAACGTTCAAGGGGAGATAATTCAGCAATGCCCAGCACTTTACACATAAAAATTGTGTCTTGCACATCTACTATTTACTATATTAATGTGATATTTGTAGTTATTATGTATACCAAATATAAATTGAATAACTTTCAAATTGAAGGAGTTCGCGACACCAACTACCCATATTCAAATGCGGATGGACTGACCAACGGACTGCCCGACCGACAAGGTGATTCCAGCATACCCCCTCAAATTTTGTTTGAAGGGGTATAATTTGTGAAACAAGTGGCTATATTTTCTACAGGATCTATGTCTATGTCTGATACAAACAATCACCATAAATCTAGGCTAAGTCCACATGATAACAATCATTTAGCTTGTCAATGGCGTGTCACTGAGACCAATATCAAACAGTTAACCCTTTCCCTCATGAATATTTATACAAGTATTCACAACTTCATGAATATTCATAAACATAATTTTCATAACAGCACATGAATAGATTGGATCCTAAAGAGACGATTAATTACTTGACATCTCACATGGATCCAAACTAAGCTGTTTAAATAGGAGATCACAAATTCACTGCCAGTTAATGGGAGTTAATTAACTACACCATTTTTTGAAAATTGGAGAAATATACATACCGGTATATGTATATCATTTTTTTATGAGGGTATTTCTCTCTTATAAACACTTTTTCATGCCTTTTGCAGGGTAGAACCAGATCAGTTGGCTCCTGTATGAGCTGTCTGATCAAGATCTGCTTTGTCTGCTTATAATTTATGAAATTATAATAGATCTGACTCTACAGTTTCTACCAAAACAAAAACAAATCTATGTATATATGTCATAGTTAAAATACAGCTAATAAATATTCATGATGTCAATATTTCCTACATGAATATTCAACAGAGAAAGGTTCAAACTGTTCAGTGCTTCAGGTGATGTAAGGTGTCCATTGCTGAGTAATAAACAAAGATTCTGTGACTTTCACCTTTAGTCTCATGACCTTACACTTAACAGGTGACACCAACTCTTCATGGTCAATTACCATTCCTGGTAAGTGAATTATTACAGTAGAACCTGTCCTATGCGACCATCCATTCATTTTATTTAGTGAATATAGGAGTCTTAACGCATTCCTCCATAGGCTAATTTTAGACCCAACCTCTTTGGATAAATCTACCAAAAAGGAGCATTTACTGGAGAAAAGGAACATGTTAGAATTGTGTAGTATTGAAACCATTGTATTAAATAGAGCATTTGCTCCAAAGGAGCAAATGCTCTATTTATCACAATGGTTTCAAGAAGTGACTATTACAGAGGCATAGAAAGGTGTATTTATGGAAAAAGGGTTAAAATGCAAGAAGTTGATTAATGCAGGGCAAAAGTAATGCAGAAAGCCCTTATGGGATTAAGATACCACCTGCTTTACAGACCCATAATTAGAACCTCTTTTTGATTCCCGCTTAAGACAGGTTCTACTGTACTAGATGGTTTTGACCACTGTATAAGAGGCTCATAAATTAACACATACAAAAACATACATCCATATGTACAAGTGCATTGCAATACTACCAACAAAATATTGTTTCAAAGAGGTCTTTAACCCTCTACTCCATGAATATTCATGTAAAAATAATGACATCATGAATGGGCATGGAAAAAACTGTAGAATCATATCTATATTATATCATAAGCAAACAGAGCAGACCCTGATCTGATGGCTCCTATAGGAGCTGTCTCATCTTGGTTTACAGTTTGCAAAGGCATATCTATGGAGTAAAGGGTTAAAGACATTTGAACATGAATTTAAATTGCTTCATTGGCATGCTGGGTGCTTATTGGAGACTGTCAGACAGTGTAAATATCTTATGATGTGTGTCAGTAAATCAGGCTAGTTACTATAGCTGCTATGGACATTTGTAATAACAGTTCACAACTCTTTAATATGCATGCATGATAGAGAACTGGCCCTTTACCAGATTGAAGCCATTGTAATGGTAAAGAGCTGTGTGAAGTTTCATATGGTTGACTGTAATGATGTGGGAAATGTCACAAAATGTCAACTTTTTCAAAACTACAATGCCCATGGCAAAGCAGAGGCAAGCAAGACTATGGCAATACCATGATTTTTTATCCTTGATAAACAGAGGAGCTTGGTTAATATCATAGGTGTTCTAAGCATAGATCTAGTCACTTGTGTTAATTTTTTCATAAGTTTCAACTTTTTTACTTTGATATCACCAGAAATCGACACAAACTTTATTTTGGGACATTTAACTAATGTACAAAGGTTTTCATTTGTATTTTCAAGGATTTTATGACAGTAGTGACTAAATCTACTCTTGAAACACCTGTGGTTAATATTGCCATTATACATGTATATTGAACCTTCAACCACGGCAGCATGCTGTCACATGTGACAAGTTCATAAGCAATATTATATAGATACTTATCACACAATGGGGATTGATGGGTGATTTCTAATAGGAAGGGCCACTCCTATAGCAGTCTGAAAATGCTATTAACCCTTTACTCCATGAATATTCATGTAAGAAATAATGACAGTATGAATACTAATTAGATTGTTATAATAGCACATGGACACAGGAATTGTTGGCCATGGCAGAAACCGTAGAATCATATCTATATGATATCACAAGCAATCAGAGCAGACCCTGATCAGACAGCTCTTACAGGAGCCATCTGATCTGGGTCTACTCTGTTTGCAAAGGCATAGAAAGGCGTATTTCTGGAGAAAAGGGTTAAAGAAATTATTTCTACAAACAATGAATGTCAAGAATACTAGTACAATGAATGTCAAGAATGAGTTAACCCATATCCTCATGTTGACGCCATTTGACGACTCTGCAAAACTCACCAGTTGAAAGCATTGTGATAAATAGAGCATTTGCTCCTATAGGAGCAAATGCTCTATTTATCACAATGGTTATAAACTACAAAATTCTAAAAAAAATTCCTTTTCTCCAGTTAATGCTCCTTTTCGGTAAATTTATTCAAAGAGGTTGGATCTAAAAATAGCCTATGAGGTAATGGGTTAATACATAACAAGGTAGTAGGGTGTATATGAAGTATCAGGTGTATATGAAGTACAATGTATCACCATATTGTTGATGTTTGAACATCAAAGTGCGCCAGTACATCCTATCTTTGCACACTGACTTCTAACAAAAAACATCTACAATGCATTTTGCACACCTGTTTACCACATTCCTTCACCTTTGTAAATAAGTGCCACATTGTCCACATCTTTAATTTTTAACCCTTTACATGTACACTAGCTTAATATTCATGCAAGACTAAGCCCATAATGAATTCTTGTTTTATATATTCTTGTACAGCAATAGTTACTGAAAACAATTTTTTTTTATTTCTCTCAGCAAACAGTAGAGAATCAGATTTGTAACATACAAGCAAACAGAATTAACCTTAACCCATTCCCTCATATTGACGCCTTATCACAGTTTCGCTGCTAGTGTGCAAAGAGTTAATAATGACAAATTTTTTATGTGAATCTAGTAAAATGGTCCTGCCAGTGTGCAAAGGTTTGATGTAGTGGACTGACAGTCAATAAATACAGTGTGAAACCATGTCACGCAAGGGGGTGAATGAACACTTACTCCATCTCCTTCCTGTAGAAAAACAAAAACACACAAATTGTTCATAGTTAGGGCATTCCAAGCACTGATGATGAAGTTACAGAAATTTCTGTCCTGCTGACAATATCAGCATTTGTAAATACATGTAGTGTGGATGCAGATCAGCTGTAAAAGAGTTAACAAGTTGCATAGGGTTATGTTTGAATATGCAACTGAAAAGTATAAAAAAAAAACAATTTCTCAGTGTAAGAAATAATACTACAAATTCAACATCTTTAAACAACTCCAGGAATAAAACATTTGGATAGAAAAGCCAATCTCAATACTAGCCACTTCAATATTAAACTAAGCTATCGCATCCTTTAAGCTCTAAAAGCAGAAACAAGTAGCAAGTAGCTTTAAGTAGGGTATTAGGTAGATGTTACTTATCTGGGGATACAGTAGAACTCCTCTAAACCAAAATTTTAGTACAGAAGAATTTAGATACTTTTAAGCAGGTGGCTGCTTAATGCAGGGTGAAAGTCATGCAGAAAGCTCCTAGAGGAGCTTTCTGCATGACTTTCACCCTGCATTAAGCTGCCACCTGTCTCCAAGACCGATATTTATGCTAAATTTAATGTCCGGTTTACAGAGGGTTTACTGTATTATGTAGACATTACTTATTTGGTGACACCTCTGGTCTACACTCTAGCGAGGCAGATCAGTAACATCACCAGATAAGGATAAAAAATTGGACGAACCCTTTGTATGCTGAATTTTCAAAATGGAATGATCCATCATTTTCAAACAGCAGAGTCCATTCAGTGTAAAAGGACATTCAACATGTATTTAGATAAAGGATTTTGAATGACAAACAGTGCAGACCCATATCAGAAGACTCTCCTAAGAGCCCTTTTTGATAGGCTAAACAGTTTGCATATGCATGTACACTTGTGTCCTGCATTTAATCCATTTCCTCATAGGCTATTTTAAGACCCAACATCTTTGAATAAATTTACTGAAAAGGAGCATTTACTAGAAATATGGGAACTTTTAGAATTGTGTAGTTTGAAACTATTGTGATAAATAGAGCAATTTGTTCCTATGGAGCAAAGTTTCTATTTATCACAATGGTTTCAAAACTTCAAAAGTGATTTTTACAGAGACGTCAAAATGTGTCAATATGTAGGAATTGGTTAAAGGATTAACACTAAACACAAGAAGCTCTAATAATTGATTCCAGTGAAAAATATTGAAAATTATGTGCACAAAATTAATATGATCTGTAATCCTAGGATAGATCAAAATAAAAACATACTGCTGAATTTTTTCTCAGTCAAAGATATGTAATCTAATTAATATTCAGGGTTAAGAAAATGGAAAAAATACATTTGAAGAATGTAAGCAGACAATTCTTTGTACAGACAAAAGGAAACCTAGCATTGATAAGATTTATTTCGCTGCCTGATAAGGATTAAATTTTAAAATAGCAAGTATTTATCTTGGTATGGTAAACAGAAATATTAAATTATTGCAGACCAATCAGAGGTCATGATCCATAGGGAAGAGCAAGATTTATCCCTTTACTCCATCAATATTTATATAAGGAATACATGTAATGTCATCATGAATATTAATTAGATTAATTCTTGTATTGGCATAGTAACACAAGAACTTTTGGCTATGGCAGAAACTGTACAATCAGGTCTATACAGTTCCATAAGCAAACAGAGCAGACCCTTATCAGACAGTTCCTACAGGAGCTGTCTGACCTGAGTCTACTCTGTTTGCATAGGTCTATAAAGGTGTACATATGGAGTAAAGGGTTAAAGTATTACAAGCTTAACTAACTCTCTGTTTCTTGCCTACTTTCTCAAGCTCTAGATATCAAAATGAAGTAATGTATTTCAAGCTCTTCTTTAGCTGCTACTGTAAGTTATTTTTCACAGCCTAATACTCACCGGATCTCTCTTTCTGCCTGTCTCTCCACCTCTTGCAGTCATTGTGCCAGTTCTGTAATTGTAACAAACAGTATCATACACCAGTTCTGTTATTGTTACAAACAGTATCATACACATGTTTTGTATTTGTAACACAGTATCATATATCAGTTCTGTTACAAAACTGGCAGAAACTGTACAATGAGGTCTATATACAGTAAAACCTCTCTATAATGGCCACTAAATTGTGTTAATTACATGTAGTTGGTATTTAGGGCAGGTGACAGCTTAAAGCAAGGTGAAAGTAGGAGTTTTCTGTTTTACTTTCACCTTGCTTTAAGCAGCCACCTGGCTTTAACACAAAATACTTGATGTAACTTAGTGACCGTTATAGAGAGGTTTTACTGTAGTTCCATAAGCAAACAGAGCAGACCATAAACAGACAGCCTCTACATGAGCCATTTCATCTGGGTCCACTCTTTTTGCAAAGGTGACAACAGTCGTCTCTATGGAGTAAATAAAGGGTTATAAAACTACTGTATTACGGTATCTATTTTATATTTTCAAAATATATTCCTAAGACCTCCTTCTACTTCTGATTAGTACCCTAATTACTGTAAATATTGAGGACAAACTAAGACAAACAGTGCAGACCCAGATCAAATGACTTCTCAATGAACCATTTGACATTTGATCAGAGTCTACACTATTTGCCACCAAGTTAGTCTAGTTTAAAGCCATCAAATTTGTGCCAAAATTGTAACTATTTAGCTTTACATACTGGTGGAGAAGGGAGACTAGATGTACAAATACTTAGGGTAATCAGGGTATTTGCTG
Source organism: Azorinus chamasolen (assembly GCA_963576725.1). Taxonomy (NCBI): domain Eukaryota; kingdom Metazoa; phylum Mollusca; class Bivalvia; order Cardiida; family Solecurtidae; genus Azorinus; species Azorinus chamasolen. The sequence goes on along the minus strand of OY755243.1, from coordinate 48,785,881 downwards.
ACATGCATTATAAGCCTGGAAGCATAATTTCTACTGAAATGAAGAGACACACTCTGGCACTTGATCCCCCAACAATGGATACTACTCATCGACATGTTCACATTATTATACTTTTCTATTCCAGAGATCAAAACTTGTTTTGAGATACAAAACAGCTAATAATGAGTTGTTATAGTGATAAGAACTTTTCTAATAATGCAAAAGTTATTTTTGTAAAGCCGAAACGTTGGTTTGAATAAAAGTTTGTCTACACCATAGCTGAAGATCGTTCGTTCTCTTTGAGAAGAACCTTTTATCTAATACATGTACTGTAATACTGTTTTAACCCTTTCAGTGTGGGAAACAAGTCACTAATGGCCTTTGCAAACAGTGAAGACCAAAATGAGAGGGCTCCTAGTGGAACCCTCTCATCAGGGTCTGCACTGTATGTCATGATACACCTTTCTTTAAAATAAATTCACCGTAAGTGTGACCTGTTTGGATATTGGAATAGTCCCATTAATTTTGAAAATTCTATTTTGAAAGGGTAGCATATTTAACCCTATACTCTATAAATACACCTTGCAGACAGAGTAGACCCAGATCAGATAGCTCCTATAGGAGCCGTCTGATCAGGGTCAGCTCTGTTTGCTTATGATATAATAAATATATATATATAATTCTACACGTTCTGCGATGGCCAAAAGTTCCTGTGTCAGTGTGCTATATAACAAATTAACCTTATCAATATTCATGGCATCATATATGTAATTTCTTACATGATATTCATGAAGAAAAGGGTTAAAGGGGATCAAGAACCATTTGTTGATGGATCAGGTACCAGTGACTACCATGTATAGTTTGGCTACACTGCCAGCGTTCTATATTATACTAGTTTGTAAAACTTAATGAAGCAATATTCATTTCAAATATAGAATCATGGTCAAGCAATTTTAAAACTCTGATAACAAGAGGAATAACACCACAACAGTATAACAACAACTTAAACTCAAACTTAAATCCATGGAATATCAGTTTGCTACTTAACTCTTTCCCTGTTCTATGTTTATTTCAAATTTCAATACCTACTGAATATTCATGGGCAAAATAGTTATAATGAAATATGGAAGACGGAACATTGTAGCCAATTTAGAAACTATAGGAATTGATACAGTGAACCCTCGTTACAACGGAGGTGTTTGTTTCCAGACATTTTGCTTGTATAACGAGGTTGCCGTTATAATGAGTTTAAATATGAAAGGAATCATATGGTCAGTTTTAAACAAGTACCAACAGGTGAACGCTTAATGCAGAACACAAGAAGTGCAAAAAGCTCCCTTTGGGAGCTTTTTGCACTTGATGTGTTCTGCATTAAGCGATCACCTGTCTTATTGGCATTGTAGCTATTTATTCAGTGGTTGTTTCAAAGACTTAACGGTAATATTGTTTCAATGCATACTGCAGGTATAACGAGGGTGCCATTGTAACGAATGCCGGTATAATGAGGGTTCACTGTATAACAATTTCCACTTGCAAATAGAGCAGACCCTGATCAGATTGCTCCTACAGGATCTGCTCTGTTACCTTATACTGGAGAAACCCGATATACAGTAAAACCTCTCTATAACGGCCACTAAATTGTGTTAATTAGTTGGTATTTAGGGCAGGTGGCTGTTTAAAGCAAGGTGAAAGTAAAACAGAACGCTACTATAGGAGCGTTCTGTTTTACTTTCACCTTGCTTTAAGCAACCACCTGCCTGTAACACACAATACTTGATGTAATTTAGTGACCGTTATAGAGAGGTTTTACTGTAGGTCTACTTCTGTTTGCAAAATCGTTAAAGTGTGTATTTATAGAGTAACGGGTAAAGTATTGTCAAAGATCTACAATACCACAGACATGCAACTCCCAACAAACAACTAAAATCTCACCGACTTTCACAACAGGTGTGACACAAAGCCGTTAATGAACTTTTCAATTCAAAAACCAAGATCTGAGTGTCAAACAGTTTGGATCCTATTGAGAAATTAGATTACTCAGTATCGCATCTGGATCAAACTGTCTGCATAAGTATTCATGAATTCAATGCTAATTATCAAAGATTTAACCCTTTACTCCATGAATATTTATATAAGAAATAATGTCCTCATGAATATTAATAGTTTTTATAATAACACATGAACAGAGAAAGTTTTTTGGCCATGGCACAAAGTGTAGATTCACATCTATATAATGGCAAAAGCAAACAGAGCTGACACTGATCAGACGGCTCCTATATGGGTCTCTTCTGTTTGCAAAGGCACAGAACATCATATTTATGGAGTAAATGGTTAATAAGCTGAATTCTTATAATGGTATTTGAACATAGGAATTGTTGGCCATAGCCGACACTGTAGAATCAGATCTATATTATTTCATAAGCAAACAGAGCAGACCATGATCAGATGGCTCCTGTAAGGGTTGTCTGATCTCCAGAGATCTGCTCTGTTTGCACAGACGTAAGGGTGAATATATGGACTAAAAGACTAAACAATACTTGCAGGAAACTTTAAATAAGACAGCTCATGTAGGAGTCATCTGATCTGACAGGATATGCTCTGCTTGTTTATAACTATACATGTAACTATACAATTTTTACCATGGTACATCCTTTCTTCATGATGTCATTATAACATAATTAACCCTTTCCCTCATATAAACACATTTTCACACATTTGCAAACAGAGTAGACCCAGATCAGATGGCTCCTAGAGGAGCCGTCTGATCAGGGTCTACTCTGTTTACTTATGGAATTTGATAGACATGTTTCTTTAGTTTCTAAAATGGCTTCAATATTCCATATTTCATTATAACTATTTTGTCCATGAATATTCAGTAGGTATTGAAATTTGTAATAAACATAGAACAGGGAAAGGGTTAATATTAATAGTCATTATTTCTGATATGAATATTCACAAAGTAAAGAGCTAGCATGTTTTATCTCCTGTCTGTATTCTGAGGCACCAATCATAGAATAGAACCAATAGTTATCCAGTGGCAACAGTAGTCTTTGTAAAGTGCCTGACAAAATGTTCACCTCATAACACTCAATACGAGACATCCATGCTGGTATTCTAGGTCTACGATAGCCTAAGTAACTTTCATGTCTAGGAGATTAACCCTTTACCTGTTTAATATTCATGTGAGAAATGATATCATGAATATTTACTAGCTGAGTTTTTGTAAAATTTTCATGGTAAGTTTTTATTTGACAAAAACTACAGCATCAGATCTACCGTATATAATGTAAAAGCAAACAGAGCAGACTCTGACAGATGGCTCCTATAGGATCTGGGTCTACTCTGTTTGCTGCATGAAAAGGCTTTATATGAAGGAAAGGGTTAACAATCAATAACTATGAACATAATCAACATAACAATAAACAAATTAGTAAGCAAAATTAAGAAATGAAAATAAAACATGCAGAACAGTCAAATAATGGGAATACAAATGTTTATAGCTACTTACATGCAAACAGAGAGAGAGATAGAGAGAGTGTGACTTGGTAACATTGGTTATAGTAGCGGGTTAACACTGCTGCCAACAGGCAAGATACAGTAATACCTATCCTATGCAAACAAACATAAACGAGTCTAATTCTGTTTCTTTAATGCATGTGGTACTATGTTTACCCCGCTTTAAGCAACCTCCTGCATTCTAACCCTTTATTCAATGTAATGACTATTGACTAGATCAATTTTTATAATGGCACATGGACACAGTAATGTTTAATCATTGCAGAAACTGTAAAACCATATCTATATTACATGTATTTCATAAGCAAACAAAGCAGACCCTGATCAGATGGCTCCTATAGGAGCCGTCTGATCTGTGTCTACTCTGTTTGCAAGGTGTAGAGAGGCATATTTATGGAGTAAAGGGTCAAGACTTATGTGATATCAGTAAGTGGTTGCTTAAAACAGGTTTTACCCACTATCAGACACTGTACAAACTATGTACATATCAAACACATATCAAGACCGGGTATCTGTGGAGGTTTTGCAAACAAGGCAGACCAAGACCTGAAATACATGGCTTCTGATCAAGGCTGACTGAATCTGGTCTTGGTCTACAATGTTTGCAATTTTTGATGACCTGTCTACAATATTGTGGTCATGAAATAAACTTAATGAATCATCTGATGATGCAGTAACTGGGATATAAGGTGCTACAAGGTGATAGGATAGACTTCTGAAAAGAATCAAAAGATTGAACTTGGATACTACCAGTAAATAATCAAAGTGAGTCCATGGTTGACCACAGTAGAAGTGATTATAGGGACATGGTCTAAGCTGTAAAAAGCATATGTCTACATGGGTTGAGGCTGTCAGTATGAGCTAAGCTATCTATTTTTTCAGATGAGTTTGAGATTGTCAGTAAAGTGTGCAGTTTTAAGTTGATTATTCACAACATAACATTTGTACATTACAGTGAAAGAACAGAGAAGAGTTGGGACTAAAAACAACACCCTGATAGAGTGATAGAGAGGCTCTATACCTGGACCAAACATTCTGAGTGGACTCTGTCTCTGATCTATGGCAAAAACATACAAACACATGAACAAACTCTGTACAAGGTATATATAACCCTCTGTATAGACTGCAAGCTTGATGGCGTACTGCAGCCTGCTGTTAACGCTTTACTCCATGAATATTCATAGCAGACTTCACTAATTATCAATGTTAATTAACTAAGTACTTTATTTATACTTTATATAAAACACGTGAATACGTAACTATACCAAATAGTATATAATCAGATCTAAGATATTGTATACGCAAATAGAGCAGACTCTGGTCAAACTGATCCTACAGGAGCTGTCTGATCTGGGTCTATTCTGTTTGCAAAGGTGCCAATAGGAATCTGTATGGAGTAAATGGTTAAGGGTTTCTACAAATCTTAACAGTTAACTTTAACTTTATACTGTAATAATCAGTTCATACTACATTTGTATATACATTATATATGCGTCAATCTTACCATAGAGTCATACTTTGTAGTTAAAACTGAAACCTAAAAATAAGCCTTAGTCTGCTACATGTATGCTGGCTTGCATTTGACTCGCATAACTCACTGAGTCATCTTGATCCCAGCTGTATGACATTCATTCAATAGTTTCCCAACAACTTTAACAAATCAAAAGTAAGTAAACTTGCAACAAAAGTTTAAGGAGACATCATTTTAACTTCAGAATATGAGCTTGTACAGTAAAGTCTTGTCATTGTGACCACGTAATTTATTAACACGGATGTCTTAATGCAGGGCAACAGTAATGCAGAAAGTTCCTATAGCAGCTCTCTGCATAACCTTTGTCCTGCATTAAACTGCTACCTGTTTTAAATATCCAGAATGGTCATATTAGAGAATTATTCTTTTGAGTGAACCTTTTATAATGAGACATTATTTTGATTGATCTATTCATTACAACTTCAAGCAATATATGGCTGATGCAAAAGGAAAGAGATACCCAGACATGCGCAGCCAGTGTGGACCAGATCAGATGTTGTTTTAACCCTTTTCCTTATATAAATCCCTTTTCATGTGTTTGCAAACAGAATAGACTCAGATCAGATGGCTCCTGTAGGAGCTGTCCGAACAAGGTCTGCTTTTTTTGCTTATGGTATAACACAGATCTGATTCTACAGTTTCCGCCTGAACCAAAATGTCCTGTGTTGATGTGTCTGATAAATAAATAATCTAATTGATATTCATGATGTCATTAATTCTTACAAAAAAATGCAACAGGGAAAGGGTTAAAGCCAAATATCTTATCAATGTCTACACTATTTGCCCATAGGATAATGACATAAAAGAGAATGCTGATCCAGACCAGCAAAGTCTTGCTAATGTAATGACTGATCTGGGTGTATATTATTTGCAAAGATCTGTGTCCATTTTTTCTTGCGATACTTACCATATCAAACATAATGCCATACAAATACTTAACCCTTTGCTCCATGAATATTCATAAGATACAATGACATCATGAATATCAATTAGATTAATGTTATAAATGGCATCATGACAAATGGAATTTTAGGTCATAGCAGAAACTGTTGAATCAGATCCATATTATTTCATAAGTAAAGAGAGCAGACCCTAATCAGATGGCTCCTACTGAAGTCATCTGATCTGTGTATACTCTGTTTGCTAAGGCATTGAAAGGAGTAAAGGGTTAAACAAGCACAAACAAATGAACCATTACTTCATTCTCACTAACTCATGTAACTTATATCAACAGCAATAAACTTGAAACATGAACAAAGTAACTCAAAGAGAAGGCAAGAAATGCTATACATGTCTTGTGTAAACAGTCCTAAGTCTTCATAAATTTCGTAGAAGGCATTTGTGTTTGTGTCTCGGGAATCACTGACCTCATCACTGCCATTTGAGTACTCTGAAGCATAACTTTCTCTGTCAGTTTGAGTTGATAGTGTTCCTTCTGTGAATGACACAGACTGTTCTGTGCCTTGTGATTCTGGGAAGTAGGGTGCTTGGCTTGACAATGATGGACCTTTCTGACTGGAGTTTGACATTTCTCTGGTCCAACTTTGACCTGACATATATGCCTGTGATATAGAACTTGATTCAGATGACTTTGACTTAGTTTGACCTGATCCAGACGCTTGTGAGCCAGAACTCGGTCCAGGTAACCTGGTCCTCATTTGACCTGACCCAGTTATCTGTGAAGTAGAACTTGATTCAAATGATTTAGACTTTGTTTGACCTGACCAAAATGTCTGTGATGCAGAACTAAATCCAGATGACTTTGACTTGATTTGACTTGACCCAGCTGTCTGAGATGAAGAACTTGATCCAGATGACTTTGACGCTGTAGGACTCAACCAAGATGTCTGATGTTCTGTCTGTCTGGATCTGACCATCCTTGATGCACCCTCCCTGTTTACAGATGCCATAGACATTGCCTTTTTAGACTTATACATTGTCTCTGATGTCTGGTTTGTCTCAGGTGATTGTAATCCTGTCTCAGTTGACTCATAAGTTGAAGGAGAATTGACTAATGTTCTACTGCTGTCAGAATGTGAAAATGACCCACTTGCATCTGATACAATAGACCGCCTATCTGAATATGAAAAATGGTCTGCCAATTCCATACTACCATCAGCTGACACTGACATTGTCCTGCTTGATGATGCATTGCTCTTACTCGACTTTGATAAAGAAGTTTCTGTGTGGTTTAAACTTCGAATTTTAGATGAGTGTGACTGTTGCTGAAAGTTTTCTTTTGCGCTCTTCCGAGTGACTGATTGTTTTATCTGAGGTTCCATATTATTTTCCCTTGGATCATGTTGGATTTTTCTTGCATTTCTTCGTTTATTCTGAGATTCCACATGGCTTTTTCCAGTGAGTGGTTGGTTTCTTATTGTTTTCTTATTCTGAAAATCCCTTTGGCCAGTCAACTGATCCTCTTGGATTTCCAAAGTGGATGCAGGTCTTGTCCTTGATATGTAATAGTTGCTATCAGACTTCCTGTGACTTGAATAGATGGGCATTTCTGTTACTTCTTCCATGGATGAGGATCTCATCATTGACCTACTGTGTCGTCTTTTCGTAAACTGTTTCATTTTCTCTTTTCTTATTGTGTTCAAATTTTTTAAGGTGTGACTAAAACTGTTTAAAGCTTGTCTCAAGTTTGTCTTACCCAGCTGCAATATATCAGGTGCCAATAAATATCTTGCCAATCTCTCACGACTGCAAACAGGACACAACATAATGGTAATTGCCACACAGTACAATTCTGTATTTAATCAATGAAATCCAATAATGCAAAGGATCCCATTAATAAGACATAGGCAGACAAGGTAGACCCAGATCCAAAGGCTCTTTTAGAAGCCGTTTTATTCAAGTCTATATTGTTTGGCATATTAAAAAATATCAAAGCTGTTCACCAGTAGTTTTTAACCCTTTACTCCATGAATATTCATGTAAAAATTAATGCTATCATGAATATTAATTAGCTGATTTCTAATACATGTATGTAGTAGTGACAAATGAACACAGTAATTTTTGGGTGTGACATAAATTGAAAAATCAGATCTACATTATCCCATAAGCAAACAGAGCAGACCCTGATCAGAAGCTCTTATAGGAGCTGTCTGATGTAGGTCTACTCTCTTTGCAAAGGCATTAAAAGTCATATCTATGGAGTAAATGGTTAATGAAACACTCTCAAGAAAGAATAGTGAAAAGTAATTTGGATACATTCACTAGAAACATAAGGACATGAATGGATTAATGTAAGACTCATTCAATTCTTTCATACTGAAGTCCATTCACTATGAGAAAATAAGTTCTGCTGATTAATATCTGGACAAAAACAGTAAAGACACAGTTAAGAGACTTCTTGCATTAACTCATTGATAGAATTAAATGCAAGTCAATTCATGTCAACTGAGAGAAAGTAATCTGTGTGAATGTTAATGCTATAACTACATAAGTCACTAGCTTGTGCATCAGTTATCTTCTAGGTGACTGATTTTGCACTCAAATCATACTAATTCTCTGCATAGTAAGTAGGGCAGTCACAGTTACCCGGTTAATCGCTGACGGTTCGATTCTTTGTTCTAACCTGTCCAGAATTTCACTAACTGCCAACCGCTTGTAATAATTAATTTAGGTAATGCAAATTATGCTGAAAATATTTTTATACAGTCTTGGCTTACATTATTTTTGTTTCCTTTCAACTTGCTGTGACAGCACAAAGTGCAGGTATCTGATTATTCAGTGTTGTCAAACATGTACAAGTCAACTTCTATTGGCAACGCGTATTTCATTTAACACAAATACACCTATGTATCGTTAAAGACAGGTTTAAATGTAATATTGAAAGACATTCAAAAGCGCTATTATGAATATGTTTTAGTCTATAATGTTGTTATTAAATTTTCAACCTCTGATTTCACTTTTTTTTTTTTAGATATTTACTAATTAAATCAATGTTGAACTCATTCTCAAATTTGTCCAGTTTAGCTCTTTTCTGTATAGTGTATTCTGATGGTAGTACTTTTACAATCATCACAGTAAAGTGGACCAGCATTCAAAAATGCATTTTTCAGACTCTACGCATCAAAAACATTAGTGGGTAATTTTACTGAAAAGCAGTCTAGCGGAAGTCCACTCGAAAGGCGAACACAATTCTTTCTTTCTTAGAGCAGTTTTCCCAGATTTAAGTTTGAAATTAATAGTTTATATTATTTTCGTCATTCCCGATTAACCAGACCAAGATTTGTTTAACAGTGACAGCCCTAACAGTAAGTGATTCTTACAAAAGCTGTCATGTACTACAAATCTCTACAAGTCTACAAATTAATTTTTCTTCCATTCCTCCTATTAAAGAAATAGAGTGAGAGAAAAACAATTTGGATTCAGATTAGCCCTCAGGTTAACTGGTCTCTCATGTGGATCCAAACAGTATGCATAAGTTATTATAAATTATTTATTAACATGCTTTGAGTTTACAGTAAAATCTCGGACCTTACTTCTGCAACAAAAAATGTGTGATGCAATGCGAGCTGCAAGATGGCACAGAGAGAATTTATATAGGACAGGTAAACACTGCAAGTCTTCGCATTGTGAATAGCCATTGCTGTGCTCTAACAAAAATAATCCTGTAACAAGGTGACTTAAAATGGTTAAAACAAGGGCTTCACATCTTCACTAATTGCAAGCTAATTCATTATATGAAACCACAGATGTCTTCATGTGGCTAAAATGACTTCTACTTTCATAGTTTACATGTTTTTTGCTGAGCATTTTAGCCAGCAGCTAGTACTACTATTAGCAAGTATGATTCCTAAGTACATGTACAGTAATAATTGGACACAGTTACAGTTTGATCAGCTCCATGGCACAGATAAGGTGCATAGTTTTGAAATCTAACAAAAATATTTTTCCTATTTCTCCACCAAACCCTATCTTGTTGCCACTCATCAGAATCGCCTCTCTGAGATGATTCTAATGAGTGGCAGCAAGATAGGGTTATGCTGAGAAATAAAAGGTTTTGATAGATGAATATGTATCTTATCTAGAGCTCAGGTCTGAGGACATAAAAGGTTTTGCTTGAGTCTGAGATCATTCCCAAGCATCTGAATGGTCAGATTCTGAGCTTGCTCAGAATCTGACCAATCAGATACTTGAGAATGATCTCAGAATCAGACTGAGAAGTCAGTTTTATAACCTTGGACCCTGGGCACTCCAACATTTGCAAACACTGTACTCTTAGATCAGTCACCATATTAGAAAGAAACAGTATTTAATCTGAAAATCAGACCATGATCTGATGCTGCCATCCAACATGATGGCTGATCTGAGATTGCACTGTTTGGAAATGTCCAAATGCCCTCTATCAAGAAACTGTCTATTTCTGCACACATGGTATTTACAGAACTCAGCAAAATGCAAACAACTTTGGCTTCACTTTGCTATGATCAAAACATTCAAATTACAATTAATTAAATGAATACAAAACTACATGCAGCTTAATTAATTTTTTGATGCTGTCTTTAAAAATGGTAGGGTCTGACAAATTTTGTTATATTCTACATGCTCTCGGACAAGCGATATTAAATTTTACTTGCCCCGACTATCCTATTATTTTTTACATTCACCTATTGAGGAAAGATATTTATTCACTGATTTTTTCTCTTGATTTACACAATATAAAAAGGAGTATTGCATTCACCAACAGCAAGCAAAAAAGTCCAAAAGTGTATCCTTAGAGCAAATATAATTATTTCAGAGAATCATCCTAAGACACTGTGCCAAACTATGGCCAGTTGTTACATCAAACCAAGTTTGAATAGATTTTAAAATCACTCACACTGCTACTTATTATAACAATTAGTATAAATGCAAACTTACTGTGTGGCAGCTGTCATTCTGATGGGAATATTCTGAGCACGGGTGATATTGATGAGGAGCTTCACCTCATCACCCTTGATGTTTTGAGCTGTGACCTTCTTCCGCTCCTTACGTTTTGGCTTCAAGGGAGCACGACGCTCTGTTAGCTTCAGCAGGTTTGTACCAAGCATACTGTGAGAAATCAACAAGCTCAAATAAACATATGGTACCCATTTACATATTTAAAAGTAAATGCAATTAACCCTTCACCTGTTCAATAATCTTGTAAGACATAATGCCATCATGAATATTTATTAGCTGCATTTTTATAATGGTATATGAATACTGGATTTTTCAGCCTTAGCAGAACAAATAGAATCAGATCAAGATTGTGTCTTGAGCAAACAGAGAAGACCCTGATCAGACAGCACCTCCATGAGCTGTCTGATTTGGGTCTTCTCTGTTTGCAAAGGCATGGGAAAACGTTTATATGCCAGAAAGGCCGTTAACCCTCCTGCTAAGTGCCAACTGACTGAGCACCTCATCAGTGTATTAGCCATTTGCCCAATAGTAACTCAAAAAGCTTTGGATAATCTGAGGTAAATAAAAACTTCAAGTTTGAGTGGATATCATAACAGCATGATGATGGTTAATAAAATTCATTGTGTTTCATGTTTAAAACGTTCCCTCAGGAATATTTATTAAAGAATTAATGACTTCATGAATATTCATTATTACAATGCCCAATGAACAAGGGAATTTTTCGGCTAATTCAGAAACTGCAGAATCAGATCATATTAAAAGCAAACAGAGTAGACTCTGATCAGAAGGCTCCTACAGGCTACTCTTCTCTGGATAGTTATTTAATAACTTTTTCTATCAAATCTTAAACCAAGTCTTATCCTGATTTAATACACTTGTCACAAAGATAAAGACAAATTCCAACATTGACTTACGCTATATTTGGAACAGCCTCCTCATATACCATGTCTTCCCATCTCTTCAGGTGGGCCTGCATACGGAAACGCCTCATCACCTGTTCTCGAATCTAAAAACAAAAATAGATGAGCCAGTATGCTTAGATCAGCAGTAATGGTTAAAGATGTTATGATAAGATGCCCTGGCAACTATTTGTCGTTGACAATACATTCACATGCATTTGCAAACAGAATAGACTCAGATCATGCAACCCCTTCACCAGCTTTCTGGTCTGGTTCTACTCTATTTGTTTACAGATCCGATTAAACATTATATCTGTGGTAAATTGGCTTCTTTAAATAGCCACTTCAGCAAAATCATATCTAGTTGGAAACTATGTGTGAACAGAAGAAATATGTCAAAGGCATGAAAAGGCATTTATACAAAGGAAAAGATTAATTGGCTAAGCATGACCTGACTTGTATTGCAAACAGCTTGGATCAGATTAGACATGGAGCAACTCTGCATCTCATCAGTATCCAAACTATTTGCCACATGTCAATGGTACTCAAAACCTTGAATAAATTGAAAGTATGAAAAACTGCAGCAGATGAGACTTTGAGCAGACCTCATTCTTTACAGAATTTTTACAGAAATTTTCTGAATACCTTCTGTCTGAACCTCTTGACTGCAGATCGATGTGACTCAATGTCAACGTCTTCCAGGCGCTTCAACTTCTGTTCCTCTCGCTTCTTCTTCTCATACTCCTGATAAACAAGCAAGGAGGCAAATGTCATTAACAGTCTCTAAAAACTGGAATCAATGTTTTTCATATATCACCAAAAACATTTTTGTTTTTTATGCTTAAATATTTCATTATATCTAGAATAAAGTTGTGACCCTGTATTTACAGTAATTTTAGACAGTACAAACAATTACTCTGTAGTGATTTCAACATAAATATGTACATCTAATCAATAAAATCTATAATTAGAACACTGTGTATACAGCATATAAAGGGAGTGCACAACGCAGGGGTGATCACTCTAAATATATCAGAAAGATTGACACCATATCACAAGAAAACATGAGTGACTGGTCTAATTCATAGTGAATAAAAGATCAAATGTATTTTTTTCACTCTATACCCATTCCCTCATATTGATGCCTTTTGACGCCTCTGTAAAACTTTCTGAAACCATTGTGATAAACAGAGCATTACTCCATAGAAGCAAATGCTCTATTTATCACAATGGTTTCAGAACTAAATAATTCTAAAAATTTCTTTTTCTCTAGTTAATACTCCTTTTCGTTAGATTTATTCAAAGAGGTTGGTTCTAAAAATAGTCTATGACGGAATGGGTTGATCTTTAATTATCAGTTGCAGATTTTGCAGTATTTTACAGCTAATAAGGACATACTCACATTTAACCCTTTACTCAATGTGTTGCCATATGTGTTGCTTGCCAATAAAGTTTGATGAGTGAACATAATTCTATGAAAATTGATACACATTATCGCTGTGAAGTTTACATGTGCATCCCAAATTTGTTCAGTATCTAACATACAGGTGTTGTCAGCCCTTGTGTGATCACAGCTGTCGTGTGGGGATATTCATCACCTTTAGTGATATTTCTAGTTAAATCTATAGTAAAATGTCTGTAGTATAACTTCTGTCCTATATAAGTGTCAAACAAATGAGTTTTGTTTGGAGAGTACCAGTACTTTCTAGAATGTAACATTCGGAGGGTAGTGGTGTGTTTGCTATTTCCAATTCAATTCTTAACCCTTCGCTTGCTATTCACGTCAATATACCTACCTGTAAATAGTGAAGACCCAGATGAGACAGCTCCTGCAGGAGCTGTCTCATCAGGGTCTGCACTATTTACAAGTTGATTGTGCAACCAGTGCATTCCACAGCAGTGATTGCACAGCGAAATGCTTGTACACAGTGAAGATATATGTAATTATACAACAGGGCATGGGTAAAGAAGGAGAAATGTGTTTTAAATTTCAGCAAGAGAAGGGTTAAAATAAAGTTTCTTCATTTCTTTTACAGAAATATGGTCAAAGTGTCAAACACTTTGGATCCTGATGAGATGCTGTATTATGCTTCTTGTCATAGAATGGGTTGATCTTTAATTATCAGTTGCAGATTTTGCAGTATTTTACAGCTAATAGAGAGTAGACCCAGATCAGATGGCTCCTGTAGTAGCCATCTGATTAGGTTCTGCTCTGTTTGCTTATATGATATAGATTTCTTTTTACAGTTTCACGATTAAAAAATCCCTTGTTTATAGCGCCATAACAATAATTCAGTTCACTATTATTCATGATTTCTTACATAAATATTCATGGACTAAAGGGTTATATCAAATCAAATATGTAGTTTTACTAACTGTGAAGGTTTCCCTGGGGATTTCCCGGTCATACAGCGGCACCATTTTGTAGTTCCTGAACTCCTGCACCTCCTCATCCCTCAGCTGGAGTAGCTGGAACCGTCGATTCTCCTTGATATCCTCCTCCGACACAAAGTCAAACTCCTGCATGAGCTGCTCCAGACGGAAGTACTCTGCTGGGCTTAACTGAGTCACCGCATCCCCTGACCGCCCCTAGTTGTACAATTATAGAGAAACTAGCTGTATGAGGTAAGTCACAATGCTGATTAACCCTTTCCCAGTTCTATGTTTATTCCAAATTTCAATATCTACTGAATATTCATGGACAAAAAAGTTATAATGAAATATGGAAGGTGGAACATTGTAGCCATTTTAGAAATTAAAAGAACAAATATATCAAATTCCATAAGCAAACAGAGCAGACCCTGATCAAAAGCTGTCTGATCTGGGTCTACTCTGATTGCAAATGCATGAAAACGCATTTACATGAAGGAAAGGGTTAAACCTTGAAACACATTAAATGACATATACAAACAGCATAAATCCAGATCAGAAGAGCCTTTGATAAGGATCTGTACTGTCTGTTATTCAAAAGTCAATCCTTTCATTCTGAACTGAACTCTGCTATTGAATAATAATGGACCATTCAACTCTGAATATAAAGGTTTATTCCTTAATGCTTTTGAAAATATTTCAAATTCATGAAAAATGTTTTAGTTCTAATCAATGGTCAAATGTTCACAGGTTTCATAAATTTATGCGAACCATTTCCCTCATATTATTATTATTATTATTATATTATTATTATTATTATTATACCACATTTATATAGCGCTCTTTTCACACTGGATATGTGCGTTCAAAAGCGCTTCACATGGATGAAATCACTAACCGGAACGATCAGCATGATTATCTATCCAGACAATGAAAGATGTACAATATATATGAAATCGCTAGCCGGAAGGAACTACATTATTTTCCACCCGGTCAGTGAAAGATATGCAAAAGATATACAATAGATATAAAATCACTATCCGCAAGGAATAGCATACACTGTATTAACAAACTTGATACAGACAAGTTGACTGAAAGCCATGCTCATCAATATCACAAAATAGAATAAACTATATTAACAAACTGGATACAGACAAGTTGTCTGAAAGCCATGCTCATCAATATCACAAATTAGAATAATCTGTATTAACAAAACTTGATACAGACAAGTTGACTGAAAGCCATGCTCATCAATATCACAAATTAGAATAATCTATATTAACAAACTTGATACAGACAAGTTGACTGAAAGCCATGCTCATCAATATCATAAATTGGAATAAATGGGCTGACTGAAAATCATTCCATTTATATGACTATTGTGTCAACTGTTAGCTTGATAAGTTGGCTGAAAGCCATTCCTATCCTGAACTCAGTTGCCACTGTACATGACTACTGGGTCAACTGTTAGCTTAATAGGTTGGCTGAAAGCCATTCCTATTCTTAGCTTAGTTGCCACTGTACATGACTATTGGGTAATCTGTTAGCTTAATAGGTTGGCTGAAAGCCATTCCTATTCTGAACAAAACTGTCCTAGTAACAAATGTTGAAAATGTGCGTTTTCAGACACCTTTTGAAACATGCCAGTGACCATGCGTCTCTAATGCCTGAGGGTAGAGCCATACTATATTACACCATACTATATTAACACCTTTTCATGCCTTTGCAAACAGAGTAGACTGAGATCAGATGGTTCCTGAAGGAGCTGTCTGATCAGGGTTTGCTCTGTTTGTTTATGAAATTATATAGATATGATTCTACAGCTTCTTCCAAAGTCAAAAGTTTAGCTAATAAATATTCATCATGTCATTATTTCTTACATGAATATTCATGCGAGAAAGATTTAAGATGAAAATGGAGTTACTGTAATGACACCATACTAAAGATACTAAATGGATTTCTTCACCTTGGGCAAATTTGTGAGTATCTATTATCAATAGTGTAGATCCAAATGAGAGATTTGACTTTTGAAGAAAAATGGGAGAAAAAATAAATTATTAATATGACAATCATAGCAGTCAACAATTTTGATAGACAGCAATCTTTGCAGAAGCCTGTTACTTAACCCTTTACTGCATGAATATTCATGTAAGAAAAAATGATATCATGAATATTAATTATCTTTTGTATTGGCACTATGAGCCATAGCATTTTATAATGCCAGAAACTGTTGAATCACTTCTATAAGTATATCATAAACAAACAGAGCAGTCCATGTTCAGACAGCTTCTATAGGAGCCATCTGATCAGGGTCTACTCTGTTTGCAAAGGCACAGAAAGGCTTATTTATGGAGTAAAGAGTTAATTAGACTCATACAGTACACACTTACTCTGAGCATATAGACAATGTCAGAATTCTGTGGGTCATTTGGGTCCAGACGGGAAGTGGCAAACCAGTCAGCCAGCTTTTTCAGATCCATTACTCCAGAGGCCCCAATTGCTGCTACAGGGTCCATCTTCTTCATTTGGCTGAAGAAACAAAGTAATAACCTTTCAAATTGGAAAACCGCATTGTGTTTACATGATCATTGTTTCTAAGTCATTTCTATGGATCATCTATGTGGCAGAAAAGGTCAGATCAAGATCAAACACTGTATTTCTGCTGTTTTCGCAAGATCCTTCACATCAAAGACAGCTTTTCTTCCACATCAGCTCAAGTAAGCAAAAAAATTTAAAAAATCTTGACCAGCAATTTAAGCCCTTTCAGTATGGGAACCAAGTCGCTAATGTCCTTTGTAAACTGACCTTTGTAGACCTAGATGAGAGGGTTCCTAGAGAAGCCCCCTCATCAGGGTCTGCACTGTTTGTCATATTAAAATTTTCTTTAAAAAATCCCAGAATAATCATGGTATGTTTGATCTGTTTGAATTTGGGAATAGTCCATTTGAATATTCAGTGTTGAAATGGTTAATCTTCCTCTGCTAGTCTGTGTAGATTGTGTCTATACTGATAAGTCATTTATTAAATATGCAGGTTAAGAGACTCTTATATTTACAGAATGGTCACTTATCAAATAATTATGCAGGCATCCAATGCCAGATTGTCAGTGATACATGTTCTTAATTACAGCATGGCTACTTATTCAAACAAGTTATTGCAACTGAGGGTCTGAACAAAATTACTTGAAAGTCTTGCTAATATGACACACACAATAATTCTAATTATGGATTTTTTTTAAAAATGGGTGGTTGCTTAATGCAGGACAAAAGTTATGCAGAAAGCTCCTATAGGAGCTTTCTGCATTACTGTTGCCCTGCATTAAGCAACCACCTGTTCTTACAGATTACTATACTAATAAATAATATGGTCATATTTAACCACACTCTTCTGTACAAATGTACCAAATATGCCATTTGATGTTCACTTCTAGATATGCTCTACTAATTGGCTATTTACTTGAACAGGTTATTGACGTTGGAGGTTGCTGAAGGAGGTACAAGCGCCACACCATTCTCATCCACTGCCCAGGCAACACTGAAGCTCAGTAGACCAGTTGTCATCATAATCATCACTTCCGCAGTCTTACCAAAGGTAAATGGCAAACCTGAGAAACAGCAAAGCCATTAATATCAGAATATTGAGATTAGAAGAATATTGAGATTATCAAGAAGAAAATTGGGATTCCAACAACATGCAAACATTTTACAAGGATTTGAGACAGTTGTAAGAAATTCTTTATAATTATAATGTCACATAAAATCTGAAGCTTTTACCCACTGCTAAGTACTATTAACTCTTTCCCTGTTGAATAACAATGTAAGAAATAATATTATAAATAAATAAACTAATCAGATAAGTAATCAGATGGCTCCAGCCATCTGATCTGGGTCTTCTCTGTTAGCAAAAATTTGAAAAAAAAGTGTTTACATGAGGGAAAGGGTTAAATAATAAATATACTTATATTTAATTTCTACTTCAGGTACACCACAACTCCATTTACAAAATAAAATAATCCACATTTACCCTAGACACACTTTTAGACATTTTACGGACAGAGTAGACCCAGATCAGATAGCTCCTGGAGCAGTCTGTTCAGGGTAATTAATTCTTTACTCTATATTTATGTAGTACGAAATACTACTGATATCAGGTCATCACAGCACTTGAATACAGGAATTTTAGCCATGGCATAAACTGTAGAATCATATCTTTATTATATAATGAGAAAACAGAACTGACCCTGATCAGACGGCTCCTACAGGAGCCATCTGATCTGGGTCTACTATGTTTGCAAAGGTGTAGAAAGGTGTATTTATGGAGTAGAGTGTTAAGACCATACATACCACTGCCGACACCCTCATGATTGTGGTTGATTCTGTTATCACTGCTGAACTCAAGCTCCTCTATTTGAACTGACTGTGAGGTGACACTTGTGTCAGGGATAGGTGCATATAACTCTGCCATTAACTGATTCCCCAGGCCCACACTTTCATACACCTGACAAGTTAAACAAAAGTTAAGGATATAATGAAAGTAGCATTAAAACTCTTAACCCTTTCCTCCATTTATACGCCTTTCTACGCCCCTGTAAAAGTCACTTGTTGCAACCATTGTGATAAATAGAGCGTTTGCTCCTATAGGAGGAAATGCTCTATTTATCGCAATGGTTTCAAATTACAAAATTCTAAAAATTTCCTTTTCTCTAGTTAATGCTCCTTTTCGGTAGATGCATCCAAAGAGGTTGGATCTAAAAATAGCCTATAGAGGAAAGGGTTAACCCTTAACTCCATGAATATTCATGATAGAAATAATGTAATGAATACTCATTAGCTGATTTTTTTCTGATGGTATACAAACACAGGACTATTAGGCTACAGCAGAAATTGTGGAATCAGTTCTATATAAATCAAACAAACAAACAAACAAACAAACAGAGCAGATCAGATCTTGATCAGATGGCTCCTACTTGATCTAGCTCGGTCTACTCTTTTTGCTAAGATGTAATATGGTGTATCTATGGAGTAAAGAGTTAAGCCTTTCCTCCATAAATACGCTATTCTACGCCTCTGTAATAATCACTTCTTGAAACCATTGTGATAAATAGAGCATTTGCTCCAGAGGAGCAAATGCTCTATTCATCACAATGGTTTCTATACTACACAATTATAACATATTCCTTTTCTCTAGTAAATGCTCCCTTTTGGTAGATTTATAAAACAGCCTATGGAGGAAAGGGTTAAATTTATCTTTTAAATATTAATTCAAACTCTTTGCATGCTAATAGCAAATTTGTGACAACCTATGCAAACAGTTTGGATCCAAATTAGATATCAATTACCTCCTTGCCTAATCAGGTTTGACGCTGACTGTATATCTGAAGATGAGAATTACAGTAAAACCTCGCTATAACGGCCACTAAATTACATCAAGTATTTAGTGTTAAAGCAAGGCGACAGTAAAACAGAACGCTCCTATACATGCACACTGTCTAGCTTGAAACCTTTATACACATGACACTGCAAATGGAATGAAAACAAAATATGTGAAATAATCGAAACAGAATTACTGTAGTTACCTGAAACTTGATACTCTCTGGCCATTGAACAATTTTCAGGTTGTAGATTTGACCATAATTCACCTTGAAATCTTGAGATATTGGTCTGAAACAACACAAACATAACAATTAATACACTGGAGACCCGTTACAACGCGGTGGTACGGGGACATAAAATTCAACCCGCGTTATATACGGAACCGCGTTGTAACGAGTTTTTTTTATCTGGGTACTTACATAAACCCCCATCTTCCTAATATAAACTAATTTCGAATGAAACTGACTTGTTTACTTTGTTTCCCCACCCACTCACATAGCTCTTTCAAATTCTGTTAGCAAACAGAGTAGACCCTGATCAGACGGCTTCTTTAGGAGCCGTCTGATCTGGGTCTACTCTGTTTGCAAATGCGTGAAAACACGTTTATATGAGGGAAAAGGTTATACAAAATTACAAATAAAATTGTGTATGTTTTCAAGCAACCAAGTATATTTCATAATACAAGCCTGTTGATGGGATGTAATTGCCTCTGGGCCTGTCAAGCCCCTAATCCGATTAAACCTGCTGTGTAAAACAATAAACATGGCTGTCACTGTTTTCAGAAAATGAAAGGTCACATGTGATGTCGCGTGTGATTTGTTGGGGTTTTAAATTTATTTGATTGGTCAAAGGGTACACACCCTTTTCTGTATTAGCATATAACCTCCAACCCAGCACTGAGAGTTAGGGGTTTAGATTTTTAATGATGTTTGTTTTTCATAGTTAAAGTGCGAACTTTTGTGGCTTTGACAGTGAAAATATTCAGTACATGCGTATCTCAATTATATACACAATTAATTTGTAAGGAAAGTTATGCAGTTAAGATTTTACTGGTTCCCTAGCTATTAGGGCATCATGTGCATAGTACGAACCGGTAATCAGTTGTGTGTATTACATTCATGGCGGCATATATACGAGTTGACAGTTGTCAGTTTTTCACACGTATGATTGTCTTCAATTGTTTATGTAGGGACCGGTGTTTGTTTTTATCCTTTAGCCTGCTGGCAGATAAGTTTACCTAAGTTTATTTTATGTTTCATTGCGCTATTCAATCATATTACTATAAATGAGGTATTTACCAAAAAAAATTCGGCGACACAGACTACCCGCGTTATATCGGATACCGCGGTAAAACGGTCCGCGTTATAATGGATCTCCAGTGTATATGTTATTTATGATTCAACCCTTTTTTCAAAAATAAGCCCTTTTATGCCTTTGTACACAGAGTAGACCCAGATCAGACAGACCCTGTAGGAACCATCATCTGATCAAGATTTGCTCTGTTTGCTTATTGAATGATATGGTTCTGATTCTAGTGTTTCTGCCATGGCAAAATATTCCTGTATTCATATGGCATTATAATAAGTCCTCTTATAAATATTCATGATGTAAATATTTCCCACATGAATATTCAAAGGGTTAACCCTTTCAATACTTTTCATAAATTTTTTGATGACCTTTCGATCAAGATGAGATGCAGCATTTCCTCAGGATCCAAACTGTTTGATACCATGGCATTGTCTTTTTTTTAAAAAAAAAAAAAAAAAATGCAGAAAAATATACTTTTTGAACTGAAGCAGACCACAAGTTGTGCAGAAAAAAGATGCTGTAATTATGACAGGTCAGTGCAATACTTAACCCTTTATTACAAAAAAATATGCCTTTCTATGTCTTTGCAAACAGAGTAGACCCAGATCAGAAGGCTTCTATGGGATCCATCTGACCAGGGTCTGCTGTGTTTGTGTATGATATAATATAGATCTACATTTGCTGTCTTGGTTAAATATTTGTGCGTTCATGTTTTATTATAAAAATACAGCTAAATAATATGCATGATGTCTTTACTTCTTACATGAATATTCACGGAGAAAAAAGTTAAGATTATTGTATAATTTAAATGAGCAGCAGACAATTCTCAGAAAAAGGAATTTTTATCTTAACACTTTTAAATGGTGAAATTTTAAAGATTCAACATTACCACTGACATGCCATTGAATACTTACTTAGCTGCTGTGCGACACACCTCCTTGTTGTTGAATAGAACTCTGACAAATACTTTACACTTGGATATTTCATTTCTTCTCTTCTGTTCTCCTCTAAAAAAAACAAAAAATATTACATGATACAATCATGGAGCTGACATATTATCCTCAAAATTTAGAAGAAGAAACAAAAAAACAAAGAAAATATGTGTGTGTGGGGGAGGGGGGGGGGGGGGCACAGCAGAAAGAGGAGGAGGAAGTTCAAATAATACTGACATTGCAAGCTAATATATTTATATTTCAATACTGAAATGACTTGTATTCGTTATTGACCTTATTATAAGAGAATCAGAAGATTAGTTTAACTACCTAGCAAACATTTTCTTACTGGATATTTTCTTGCAATTAAATACATGGTTTACCTTTACTCCATAAATACGCCTTTCTATGCCTTTGTAAACAGGGAAGACCCAGATGATCTGGGTCTGCTCTGTTTACTTATGGAATAGTATAGATCTGATTCTACAGTTTCTGCTCCAGCAAAAAAGTCATGTGTTAATGTGCCATTTTAAAAATTAATCTAATTAATATTCATGATGTCATCATTTCTTTCATGAATATTGATGGAGTGAATGATTAAAGGCCTATGCACAGGTTTGTGTTCAACCTTTAGCATGCTGTAGGAATATTTGTGATGCCCTTTTCAAATAGTTTGTTTCCAGATGAGATGCTTACACTGATGAAAATATATGCAAACAAACCTTGGCACAGCAGGCTAACAGTCAAAGTACGGGGATTTTTTTACTCCTATGACTTACTGTGGGCAGGTGTCTGTTGGGGTGATGGTGGCTGTGTTAGATAGCTCTAGTTGCAGCTTGGGCTCACCGGGGCGCCGCCGCTGCTCCATAGCCTTGGCCTTCACCTTCTCCCTGATTGCGTTTTCCTCCATCTGCTCAGGCTGTTCAGGTTGTGGCAGGTCAGCCTCGTTCAAAATCTCCTCATCCTTCTCAAGTTGATCCTGGTGCACAAAAAAAACCATAAAAAATTGAAGAATGTATGAGAAAGTGTAAGGAATCTAGATATCCACATGCAACAGGGCGAGCCCTAGCACTGACAAAATCCATATAAGGAACAAGACAGCACAAGTGAGATAATTAAATAAATTGTTTTTATTATGGTTCTTGTACTTGACACACAATATACTAATAATTAACATGTGTCATAGCAAAGAAAAGTTAATGCAAAAAGAAACAAGAGGGCCATGATGGCCCTAAATCGCTCACCTGGTTACTATAGACTTATGCATACACTGTATTTCTATGTAAAAATAAGTCAGCTTCAGATTGGGGCCAATATGAAACCAAAGGCCATAATTTTAGGCCTGGAGGTTAAAATTTGAACAATCTTAATAAAAGAACTTTAGATGATGCCAGGGGCGAGGCAATTTTGGTCCTGGGGTCATAATTTGAACAATCTTGGTAGAAAACCATTAGATGATACTACATACCAAATTTCAAAGGTCTAGGCCTTACAGTTTCGGAAAAGAAGATTTTTAAAGATTTACCTATAAAAACTGATAAGCCATGGGGCGGAACCACTTTTGGCCCTGGGGGTAACAATTTGAACAATCTTTGTAGAAAATCATTAGATGATGCTACATACCAAATATCAAAGGTTTAGGCTTTACAATTTTCCTATGAAAAACTGATAAGCCCCAGGGCAGGCCATTTTTGGTCCAGGATCATAATTTGAACAATCTTTGTAGAGGACCATTAGATGATGCTACATATTAAATATCAAAAGTCTAGGCCTTACGGTTTCAGAGAAGAAGATTTTTAAAGATTTTCCTATGAAAAACTGATAAGCCCTGGAGCGGGGCCATTTTTGGTCCGGGGGTTATAATTTGAACAATCTTTGTAGAGGACCATTAGATCATGCTACATACCTAATATCAAAGATCTAGGCCTTATGATTTCAGAGAAGAAGATTTTTAAAAAAATTCCTATGAAAAACTGATAAGCCCCGGGGCGGGGCCATTTTTGATCTGGGGGTCATAATTTGAACAATCTTTGTAGAGGACCATTAGATAATGCTACATACCAAATATCAAATATCTAGGCCTTACAGCTTCAGAGAAGATTTTTAAAGATTTTCCTATGAAAAACTGATAAGCCCTGGGGCGGGCCATTTTTGGTCCGGGGGTCATAATTTGAACAATCTTTGTAGAGGACCATTAGATGATGCTACATACCAAATATCAAAGATCTAGGCCTTATGGTTTCAGAGAAGAAGATGTTTAAGTAAATTGTTGACGACGCATGACGCACATACGCACGACGACGGACGACGGACACTGCCCCCTCACAATAATTCAGTAGTGGACAATACTAGAGTAACATAATGCGACACACCATCTACTCATGACTAAATTAGTCATGTGTTTTTGGCCATGGCAGAAACTGTAGAATCACATCTATATTGTATCATAAGCAAACAGAGCAGACCCTGATCAAACAGCTCCTACAGTTTACTCCATTTTGCAAAGGTGAAGAAAGGCATATTTATAGAGTAAAGGGTTAAATAGCTGAAATATGATTCAACATAGAGCAACAACATGCTGTTGTGCTGTATTTATTCCAGGCTATAACTAGCAATGCTTACCTCTGTGACCTCCTCTGTGGCTGACCCTGAGGCCCCACTATTCCGACTCTGCTTTGAGCCCCGTCTACCTCGCCGCTTGGTGCGTCTCTTCTCTGCTTCTTTCTGGAAGGTATGAAGAAATTCTTATTTAAAATTCTGCAGTGTATCAGTTTCTTTAACCCTTTATTCCATGAATATTCATGTGAGAAATAATGGCATCATGAATATTAATGGGATTAATTTCAGTAATAGCACATGAACACAAGAAATTTTGGCCACAGTAGAAACTGTAAAATCATACCTATATTATTTCAAATGCGAACAGAGCAGACCATGATCAGATGGCTCCTATAAGAGTCGTCTTATCTGGGTCTACTCTGTTTGCAAAGGCATAGAAAACCATACTTATGGCATAAAGGTTTAAAAGTTTACACTGTTTTGTTTGCATAAAGTGATTCTGTGCTAACCTTGTACTTGATAATCCCACCTTTTTACCCCTTTGCTCACAGTTAAAGTGATTAACCCTTCCCCTGTTCTATATTTAGTCCTAATTTCAATACCTACTGAATATTCATGGACAAACTATTTATGATGAAATATGGAAGGTGTAACACTGTCACCAGTTTAGAGCTGAAGAAGCAGATCTATCAAATTCTGTTAGCAAATAGAGCAGATCCTGATCAGTTGGCTCTTACATGAAAAGGTGTTTATATGAAGGAAAAGGTTAATATTCTCAAAGGGCAGAGCCTTCAGTGTATATGCATAGAAGTAAAAACCCTCTACTCCATAAATATGCTTTTCAATGCCTTTGCAAACAGAGTAGACCCAGATCAGACAGCTCCTATAAGAGCCATCTGATCAAGTCTGCTGTTTGCTTATGAAATGATACAGGGAGTTTAATGTAGAGAGTTCACATATAAAATCTGTCTGGTACTGCTAAACAAGACAGTAAACCTCAATAAAATAAAATTAGTGCCCCCCCACAGGAATTTCTGGCCATGGTATAAACTTGTAGAATCATATCTATATCAATATCATAAGCAAACAGACTAGACCCCGATCAGACATCTCCTACATGAGCCGTCTGGTCTGGATCTACTCCGTTTGCAAAAGGTGTCGAAGGGCGTATTTTGGGAGTGAAGGGTTAGACTTATTTAGAATGAATGCAGGACACACATGCACTGACATTTGCAAATAGAGTAGACCCAGATCAGAGGGCCCTTAGATCATTCAAAAGCATCTAGCAAGTTTAACCCATTACCTCATAGGCTATTTATAGATCCAACCTCTTTGAATAAATCTACCAAAAATGAGCATTAACTACAGAAAAGGAAAATTTTAAAATTTTGTAGTTTTTAAACCATTGTGATAAATGGAGCACTTGATCCTTAGGAGCAAATGCTCTATTTATCACAATGGTTTCAACAGGTGACTTTTGCAGAGGCATCAAAAGGCGTCAATATGAGGGAATGGGTTAAGCCTTTCATATTGAGTGGACTCTATAGTTAAACACTGATGGGCTGTTCATCTCTGAATATTCAGCATTGAAAGGACTAATAAACTCTACAGTAGAACAGGAGAATTGCTACCAATGAAATGATCACATTTGTATGCACAGATTATTTACACTGACAAATTGCAGGAATTATTTTTCACCCATCCCAGTATAAAACTATCACGACCCAAAGAATATTAATTTTGAGCCCCGTAATACGAAAAGCAACCTTTAGATTATGCAAACATTGTAAACTAAACAATAAAGCATGTTTAAAAACTGTTGTCTGATCAGTATCTACACAGTCACACAAGTCAAGAAGAATGAATAGGTTAATAGGTGAATAGGGTGGGGAAAAACTGCAGCTGGTTCTACACTTTTCAAAAAGCCAGACTCATTTTCTTTATTCACACTGCCTACCTTGGCCTGCTGCTGTTTGTGGTACTTGGCCATTTCCTCCTCGTATGTCAGCATTTTGTGTTTGTGCTCTCTCTCATATTCATCCTTTAATTCCTCTATCTCATCCTCTATCTCCTGCTTCCATACAAATGTGTCCTGTGTCTTATCAACCTCCTCCCTAGAAGTGATGAAAAGAAGGGAAATAATAGAATTTCCAATTCTCAACAAAAATACATTCTGAAAGTCATACAGTTAGGTCCTGATGATTGGTAAAAAGTGTACATCACATGGCGATAATAACAAGGAGCATCAAACAAGACGGCATGAAATCAAACTAATACCAAGGATAACAAGAAAAAGGAAAAACAAATACTCCTTATTTCCATCATAGTCCTTGATAGAAGTAGCATGACAGAGAGAGAGTCACAAAATGTTATTTGATGGGTGTGTCCACAGACTTACTACTTGATTGGTGTACTTACTTAATGACTTGTAATTCGATGGGTGTGTCCATAGACTTATTGCTTGGTTGGTGTTCTTACTTCCTAACATGTAGCTTGATGGATGTGTTGATGTACTTACTTCTAACATGTAGTTTGAAGGACGTGTTGGTGTATTTACTTTCTGACATGTAGTTTGATGGGTGTGTCCATAGACTTACTACTTGATTGGTGTACTGAATTCCTGACATGTAGTTTGAAGGATGTGTTGGTGTACTTACTTCCTGACATGTAGTTTGATTGGTGTGTCCATAGACTAACTACTTGATTGGTGTACTTACTTTCTGATATGTAACTTGATGGGCATGTCAGAATGTGTGTTGGTGTAGCTTGATAGATGTATTGGCATACTTACATCCTGACTCACAGCTTGATGGATGTGTTGGGGTACCTACTTTGTGAGTCGGTATGCTTGCTTCCTGACTCGCAGTTTGATGGATGTGTCAGTGTACCTACTTTGTGAGTCCGTATGCTTGCTTTCTGACTCGCAGCTTGTTGAGTGTTTTTGAGTACCTACTTTGTGAGTCAGTATGCTTGCTTTCTGACTCGCATCTTGATGAGTGTTTTTCAGTACCTACTATGTGACTTGCAGCTTGATGTGTGTGTTGGTGTACTTACTTCCTGACTTGTAGCTTGACCGGAGTGTTGGTGTACTTTTGCAGGTCTCGCTGTGCCTTTATCTCCTTCCAGGTGTGTATGATGTTTTTCAGCAATGTTCGATCAGCTAGCTCCTCCCGGTCCCGCATCATCCTCGACTGCCTACATATAGATATGGTAATAATATGTAGCTAATATGTAGTTAAAATTAACAGTGCTGGACTTGAATATTTACAATGTGAAAATAAGATACATTTTCATAAAGGTAACTCTTCCAATGCTTCAGATGAAGTTAAGTTTACCTTTGCCAGTTAACCTTTTCCCTGTTCAGTTTATTTCAAATTTCAATACCTACTGAATATTCATGGAAGAAACAGTAATAATGAAATATGGGAGGTGGAACACTGTAGCCATTATAGAAAGTAATAAAGAAACAAAACTACCAAATTCCATTAGCAAACAGACCCTATTGGAGCCGTCTGATCTGGATCTATTCTGTTTGGATGTGAAAAAAGCGTTTATATGAAGGAAATGGTTAAGCTTAATAAGACACAGTGTCACTCAGATTAATACTATTGGACAAACTGGTCATGTTTTTGAAAAGAAACAAGACGAAATATTTAGCTAATCAAATTAATGTGGACATAAAAGACTTGAGGACATAAGTTACATAATGTTGAAACAGTGGCGAGTGATCTTACTTGATTTCATATTTGTAGTCTTGCAGCCTCTTGTCATAGTTGGACCGATCTGCCAGACTATGCTCACTCTGTAGAGTAACAAACACAATGTTAAAAACATGTTAATTGCTACAATGTGCTGAACTGATATTTTATTCAAAGTGATACAGGACGGCACTCCTCCACCTTCAATATGCATAGTTTCAAGTATAACCCTTTACTCCATAAATATTCATGATAAAAAATTATGACATCATGAATATTAATTAGATTATTTATCATAATAGCATATGGACACAGGAATGTTTGGCCATGGCAGAAACTGTAGAATCACATATAATATCATAGGTAAACAGAGCAGACCCTGATCAGACAGCTCTTACAGGAGCAATCTGATCTGGGTCTACTCTGTTTGCAAAGGTGTATTAATGGAGTAAAGGGATAAAGGCAATACCTGACAACTGCATTTGTGAATCAATTCTTTAGCTCAGGCTTTAGGTCACTGGAATTATAATGAGGTCTTCGTTCGATTCACAATAGGGGCAAAAATATATTTAAGTATACTTTGTTGCAATCAAGTGTCGTAAGATGGGGGCTCATCCAAGATGGTCTGAATATGTCCAAAAATAAACTTTCAGTCAAATAAATCTGAAAATGGACTTTACTTGCCGTAGACTTTACGTCAACATTTATGAGGAGGTGGAGTGTTATGGGTCAGTATTAATACATTCAAAATGTAAAGGTTTGAATATAACAGCAATACCTTACAAAAGTGAATAAATTCATTAGCTAAAGAATTAGGTCAATCACTTTTCACCGTTGGGACCGACAAGCAGTGGAAATATTTGTAGCTGTGCTTTGTTGTGATTAAGTGTCCTAGAAAAGTACTGTCTGCTTTAAGCTGAATAACATTAATGTTCTTCTCTAATTTGTTTCAATAGCGAAGTGTTTAAACAGTATATGTCCAGATCATATAGCTTTATGCTATCTAATGATGATCAAGGTCTTTTGCACTCCCTGTTTTGTTCTACCAAGTGGAATACGAGTTAACCCTTTCCCTTATAGAAGCGGCTTTACGCGCAATTAATTTATTCCTCCATGGAAGAAAATAGTTTATACAGTCATGAACATATACCGTAAGAAATATTTTCTACATCCTAGTAGGTGGTCATCTGTCTTCATAACTAGAAACAGGCTATTGGGTAAAGGGTTAACAGTGTAGATTATCATACAATGAAATGTATTCATTCAGACAGTGTCAATATTCAAAGCCACACATTATTTGAGCAGTCTAAATCCATGTACAAGGAATGTGTAAAGATTGTTTCTCACCCTGTGTGCTGCGATGTGGTCCTGCAAGTGCAGAGCTGAATTCTTAAGGGCTTTCAACTGCAATAAAAAAAAACATGTATGAGATAATTGAGATGTATACAATTGTAACTTTTTTAAATGAAGGAAATCTATCCCATGGTAAGAACAATTTAAATTTCTTGTCAAAATATCTCATCTGTTTAATGAATACAAAGAAAGACTTTCCAAGAGGATTTCTTATCGATCAAATATTAGATTAGCCTTTGCATATGGAGTAGAGGCGCCGTCTGATCTGGGTCTGTTCTGTTTGCTTATAATATAGATCTGACTCTACACTTTCTGCCATGGCCAAAATACCATGTGTTCATATGCCATTATAAAAATGAAACTAATTAATATTCATGATGTCATTATTTCTTGCATAAATATTCATGGAGTAAAGGGTTAACTATATGTTCACTAGTGACAAATATGAGATAATCTATGCCAACAACATGGATCCAGATGGGAAGCCCAGTAACTCGGCATCTCATCAGGATAGAAAATGTTTGAGGGAAAATTCAGTACTAGAATTGCAGCAGACAACATATTCGTTGACACCAATTACGTAACTCTTTCCTTCATGAATATTTATGTAAGAAATAATAACGCCATAACAATCTATTAGGTGACTTTTTTTTATAATGGTATATGGACACAGGGTTTCTGCCATGGCAGCAACTATAGACTCAGATCTATATAATTCCATAAGCAAAGAGAGCAGACCCTGATCAGACAGCTCTTATTGCAGCCAACTGACCTGGCTATAACGCTGCTTGCAAAGGAGTTTCTATGAAGTAACAAGTTAACCCTTTCCTCCATAAACACACCTTTCTACGCCTCTTATTAAGTAACTTAATGAAACTATTGTGATAAATAGAGCATTTGCTCCTATAGGAGCAAATGCTCTATTTATCACAATGGTTTCAAACTACAAAATTCTAAAATTTCACTTTTCTCTAGTAAATGCTCCTTTTGGGTAGATTCATTCAAAGAGTTTGGGTCTAAAAATAGCCTATGGAGGAAAGGTTTAATGTATAAAGACTAAATAATGTCCAAGATGCCACATGAAGATCATCACCTTCTCGCCCAGATACTGTGTCATATTCCTCTTGAGTCGGATTACATACTGCTCATAAAGCTGAGTCAGCCTCGTGGCCAGTACGTGCTCACGGCTGTACAGATGGTGATGGGAGAATGCAATCTGGTTAATATCCACATCCAGCTGATACTGGCCCCCACCCTCTGTTGTACCATCGATATAACGATTGTTGAACTCTCGAATCAGAGCCTGTAAATACATGTATATACTTTAATTGTAGTAACAAAGCTTTTGTGACACACTAGTAAATATATACCTAGTGCTAACCATACTTTTGTGACAAGTTAGAAAATATATACCTACTATTAACCATATTTTTGTGACATGCTAGTAAATATTTACATAGTATTAATCATACTTTTGTGACAAGCTAGTAAATATTTACATAGTATTAATCATACTTTTGTGACATGCTAGTCAATATATACTTAGTACTAATCACACTAGTAAATATATGCATAGTATTAACCATACATTTGTGACAAACTAGTTAATATATACCTAGTATTAACCTTTTGTGCCATGCTAGTAAATATATACCTAGTATTAACCAAGTTACTGTGTAATACCGTATTCACTCATTTTTGGACAGATTGTTTGACTTTAGTAATTTCATCAGCTATTATTATATTCATGGAGTGAATGCAGCATAATAGGTTTGTGTTCCTCACCTTTCTAAACACTGTTTTAAGGTAAGGTTCCTCCTCCTCTGACACTGGAGGCCTAGAGGGCAGGATCCTCAAGGGATCAGGGAGAGCCAGTAGCTTCCCATCCTCTCCAAACCACTTTCTGGTTGACTCACGGCCCTAAATATATAACAACAAATATGCCAGATATAAAAAATCAAAGAAAGATCATAGACCAATGAAAACATTAAAACACTAATGATATCCTCCAGTACTGAAGTTGTAAAAACAATTACGAACAGTTTGGATCAAGATGTGATGAAAAACATTTATATCTAAACACAATCTAAACTATTTAATATTCCAGTTGCATTTCTGACAAGGAAATGAAAGGAAATATACTTTTGAAAATTATCCCTTCGAGATGAAAGAACACAACGTTTGCCAAAAACAACAGCTTCATATGAAGATGATTGTCTTATTTACAAAGTAAAGATAGACAGGTGAAACACTCACACTCTCTATCTCCTTGAGGAGCCGATGTTCCATCCTGTTTTGGTTCCAGCCAGAGGTGCTGGGCCGGGTACCAACATAAAACCCTTCCTCCTCCAGTCGCCGCACCTCAAACTCTTTCTGCACTTTGTCTGTAGCAGGGACTGAAATGACAACACATTCTTAGGAGATACAAAAGCAATATAGAAGAATCTTAGAAGATACAGAAGAAATACAGAAGAATCTACCTGTAACAATAACTTAAAAGATGTCTTATTCTGGGTATTTAACCTTGTGTTCTGCATTAAAGAGGAAGTCCCTATAATAAATGCATATTTTCAATAATATCATAAAACTTGGTATTTGTTATGTTCAATCATTATCATGAAGATTGTCAATTTGAACTTATATCGAAAAATGCCCCATGTGATACAAAATAAACCATTTTCATCAATACATGTACATGTACTTATAATTTTTGTTCTACAACAAAATATTATCAGCCTTGGTCGAACAGTTAAAGAAACTAAAATGCGAGCCGAATATATACTAATACATTGCCGAATACATTGAGTCTTCTATATCAAACACAATAAAGTTGTGTCTTCTTCAGTGTTTATTCGACTTTTTTTCTAGTGACTTCTTTTCAGTATATAAAAAAATGATTTATGTAATTGTTAGGCAATTTAAAACACATTGACAATTGATTTGTTTTTGAGAAATGTTGCATTATGAGACTATTTTGGAGGAGGCTCTGTCAAGATTGGACAGTGAAAAGGGCTCTGCCAATTATTATAATGTGTAATGAATAGAAAAATGAAGCTGTTCCAAGATTTTTAAGCACTGAGTAGCTCTATAACTTTTGTTTAAAACTGTTTATTGTTGTCATTTTTTAAATAAATATTTTTGCTGACGAAATTGATTGTGCTGTTTGGTATAATAAAATAGATATCACATCCTACGGAGAGCGAAAGCACGTATTGTCAACCCTCGGTATGGTAATGTCCACCGTGGCGTTAGCAACCTCAGCTTGCCAGTATGTGCTGTCTCTCCCCATAGGATGTGATATTAATATACTGTACCAATTTACTGAATTATAAGCTATTTATACAGTGGGCTTACTTGTAGCCACAGATGGGTAGAAGTACAGCTCTGCCTCTTTCTTAGAAACTTCAGCTGGGTCTGGGTACTCTGCTCTCCTCATCACTGTCAGGCCATATCCTATCTCCTCTTCCTCAGGAGGAATCAGTGGTTGCTCATCTTCAGCTTTACCTGGTTTGGGCTCTCCCTCCTGTGCACAAAACACAGAGAAAACATTGTTTCAAAGTACAATAAAAACCCTCAAGACCATTTCCTCCATAAATACACCTTTCTATGCCTCTGTAATAGTCACTTTTGAAACCATTGTGATAAATAGAGCATTTGCTCCACAGGAGCAAATGCTCTATTTATCACAATGGTTCCAAAACTACACAATTCTAAAATTTTCCTTTTCTCTAGTAAATGCTCCTTTTCGGTAGATTCATTCCAAGAGGTTGTGTCTAAAAATAGCCTATGGAGGAAAGGGTTAAGGAACAATTCAGGTATTTTTAGGCAGGTGGTTGCTTAATGCAGGGTGAAAGTCATGCAGAAAGCTGTCATCTTCTGAAAGACAGTCACTGATATTGAGTTTAATGTCCGGTTTAAAAGTGTTTTACTGCATTGTTTCAAGATCATTAAAAACATTTGTTTGCTTCTATCAGCCTGGAAGACAGTGTTCAATCTAGGTTGTGCCTTTGCACCATTGTCCCTCTTTTTGACCAAATGGGGCATCATTAACATCAATGTGGGCATTTGAAAATACAATCCTGAGCTTTGTGGTATTATCAGTTCTTTGTGTTCCTTAGCATTCTTTTTGTATGTAAACACGCACCTGTAGACTGGTACACAATCTACAATCTATTTACTCACACCTACATGAACAGTTCTAATATTTTGACAACCACTTTGCATTGGCAATAGACTCATTTTATCACTAGTAATTTTTTTCCCAACAGTTATGAAGGCACCCATGTAAGAAAGTACATGGGCCCAAAGAGCCCCCTCTGAGTTTAAGCTGGAGTGGACACTGGGAAGATGATAGGAAGGAACAAATACATAAGAGAATATTCATGAGGTTTGAGACAGAATGTGACTTCTCACCTCCCCTTCTGCCTCCTCTTTTTCTTCCTCTGGCTTTTCTTCTCCTTCCTTTTCTTCTTCTTCCTCCCCTTCTTTCTTTTCTTTTTTTGCCTTTTCTTTAACCTCCGTCTCTGCTTTTTCAACTGGTTCCTCCTCCTCCTCTGGTTCCCAGATACGGGTGAAGAAGTCATAGGCCTCCTCAGCAGTCGGCATGTAAACACCCTGGAAAAACAATTTATTGATGGTAAACATTTTCTTTCCATTTCTTCATAAAAAAAATTCCTTTTACAGTTTCAAACAGTTTGGATCCAGATGCGAAGCTAAGTTACACTGCATCTCATCTGGATCCAAACTGTTTGCATTGGTTCAATAAACAGTAGTGAAAGAGTTAAAACTTTGACACACTGAAAATGACATCAGCTTGGAAACATTATCAATTATGAATAAGTGAGACTATCAGAAAAGCAACTAATGTTCACAAGTGAAAATAACTGACTTTTGAAAAAAATGCTATCTGTCAGAGTAAAATATTATCAGTTTTTACAGACATGTTTGTAACCAGGATTCTGAAACATGTTTTACCTCTTTCTTGTGGACAGCTAGTCTTTTCTTGCGTTCTTCACGCTGTAGTCGCCTGCTCTCTGCCAGTCTCTCCAGCTCCTCTGCCTCCATCTGTCAAATACCCAGAACAAATATTGAGAGCTGAGCCCAAAAATATTATAAGCATTCTTTGATGCTTAATGTGCGGGAACCAGGTATGTAAGACCTTTGTAAACAGTGTAGACCAAGATCAAGGACTAATCAGACCTTAAGGAGCTCTTTGATCAGGATCTGCACTCTTTGTCATGCAAATTATTTATGTCGGTGATAACTTTTGATACAAAACTTATGATACAACTTTTTGCTTTAATATTCAGAAAGGAACAAGCCAGTTAATCTAATCCTTACAATGTGGCAAATGAGTTACTAATGTCTTTTGCAAACTGTGTAGACCCAGATTAGAGGGCTCCTAGAGGAGCCCTCTCATCAGGGTCTGCACTGTTTGTCATGTTACACTTTTCTTTAGAAAAATCCCTGAAGATTCACGGTAAGCTTGACTTGTTTGAATTCTGGAATAGTCCATTTGAAAATTAACAACTTACAACTATCCTACAAATGCGCAAAGGTAATCTAATGATTAAGCATTCGATAACTAAATATTATAATGTTGCAAATACAGTTGAAGTAAAATATTCCCTTGTTCATAATGCCATTCTAAATATTCAGCTAATTAATATTCATGATAATCAATATTTCTTACTTACTATTAATGAGGGAAATGGTTGAATGAAACAGCTGTAATCTGCCATTGCATTTGATTGTTCATGCAAACTTGAAGTTAAAACCACATGCAACCTGCATAAATTCTGTTTGCATAAATGGTTTTAAAAAACGTATTAAAGTTTTGATTGTTTTTAGCATGTCAAAATAAGACACTGAACTCCTAACAAGTCCCTGTAACATGCACTCTTTTAAAAGCAAACCTTTTCTAATATTAAGATAATTCTTTCAATTTCTTTGCTTTGTATACAAGGAAATGTTCTACATCCTGTAAAAGGTTATAACAGCTTACATCTTGGTAAACAAGTAAGAAAAGCACTGAAAAATAACCCTTTGACTGCGAGAAAACAAAAAGTATTGACATCTTCAAACAGTGCAGACATTGATCAGGGGGCTCCTGTAGGAGCCCTCTGATCAATGTCTGCACTGTTTGTCATTCTAATTCTTGTAGCAAACACATTTGTATAAGCCTTTTGTACTGAATAGACTCTATAGTTAAAGACTAATGAGCCATTCCACTGTGAAAATTCAGCATTCAATGGGTTAAATAATATTAAGTTAACATGTATCAAAAATATTAAAAACAGTATCAAAATATTAACTACAAGCATGAAATTGATTGTGGTAAAACATGCAAGGGTAGAATGCATCAATAGCAGACAGACAACTTTAAATACTAACAATAGTTTGTTATATTTAAAACATACACACAGGGCTAGGGAATAAAACTCACAGGAACATAAGACTAGTATAAATTGAGATGTTTGGCTGTAAAGATGAAGGGCGGGGGATAGAAACAGAACATGGCAGAGCCAAAAGTTGGGTGCTGTCTGTGATAAATCTACACAAATCACTGTGCATATCACATCTGATGTAATGGAGGCAAGAAAACTTCATGAAAACTGATCACACCAACCAGTCAGAACTGATTAGTCTCTATCATGCAAGGCAGCAGTGTATACTGTATTCTAATGACCCTATGTATTCAAACAGACAAACTTAGGCAAACAGTACAGACCTAGTTAAACCCTTTCCCTCATATTAATGCCATTTCACACATTTGAAAAACAGAGTAGATCCAGACCAGACAGCTCCTGTAAGAGTCATCTGATCAAAGTCTGCTCTGTTTGCTTATGGAATTTTATAGATCTAATTCTACAGTTTCCACCATTGTGAAACATATCCCTTTTCTAAGTTCCATTCTTATTGGTTCTGTCAATGAATATTAATGAGCTGATCAAATTTTGAATAAATGTTCAACAGGGAACGGATTAAATTGAGTTTGGTCAGGGTGTCTTCACTATTTCATACTACAATAGAACCTGTCTTAAGTGGCCATTCATTTATTGAACATAGTAGTCTTAAAAAGCAGGTGGATGCTTAATGCAGGACAAAAGTAATGTAGAAAGCTTATATAGGAGCTTTCTGCATTACTTTTGACCTGCATTAACCTACCACCTGTCTTACAGACCCTTAATTAGACTTTTTAATGGGAGCTTAAGACAGGTTATACTGTATGTCAGTCTAATATAAAGTGATAACTTATTAAGTTTTGCAAACACATGGGGAGGGGAGATTGGGGGTCTGAATATTTAAGGTCTTTAGAGTATCATGCAAGACTGTGGTGTATACAATAAACTCATTGAAACTACACATGTATCTGATTGTGTCATTAGGAAAAAGGGCAGCAGGCCATTGAAGGGCAGCAGGTCGTTCAAGGGCAGCAGGTCGTTGAAGGGCTGCATGCAAAACTGTTGTAACTACAAGATAATAGGTAAAACAATGATGACCTTTACAAACAGTTTGGATACACATGAGGTGCCTGGTATCTTTCTCGTCTAATCTGGATCTAAACTGTGACACTCTGATCATGATATTGTAAACAAATGGGAAAAAAGTCCATTGTTTTAAGAATAGGACAATCTTGTAAATGCTTATAGATATAAACAGAGCAACAGTGCGTACTAAAATACTAAAATCGTTCCTTCTCAACCAAACCCAATGTTAAGACCAATCTTTAGAATTATCTCTTCGAGATGTTTCTAAAGAGAGGTCACAACATAGGATTTGGTGGAGAAATAAAGAAGATTGAAGTTATTGAAAATGTTTTAATCTATGCATCTTATCTGAACCCCTGTATAAGGAATGTAGTTAAAATGGTTTGTGTGCTAAGCTCTCACCTTGTAAATACATGTACATGTAGAATATATGAGAATCAAATAATTTCTTTAAGACATCAGGTCTTCACAGCTTACAACAGATGTACAAAAAATGCTGTTGAGTTCAGTGAGTGAAAATATGTAGACCATGATCAGTAGCAACAGTACAATTGTTATATGTCTGGACCTACATTGCTTGTATAATGAGCAACAGTCGATCATCTCATTATGTGGCTCATTATAGGAAAATTGATTTGTACATAAATAGCACAGTGGAAAGGAAAGATACTGTAAGTATTTGTTATTCACCAAACTAACTCTGGGTCAGAGGTTATAAATCTTCTGAGTCTGAGTCTGAGATTATCCTCAAGTATCTGATTGGTCAGATTCTGAGCAAGCTCAGAATCTGACTAATCAGATGCTTGAGAATAATCTCAGACTCAAACAAAAAGTTTTATAACCTCTGGGCCAGGTTCTACACCATTTGCTTCTCCATTAATTTCATTATCAGAACAAAGCCAAATTGACTATTCAGCTTTACAAACCAGTGGTGAGGACAGACTCTGTGTCCTAATATGTACGGTAACCCGTTCCCTCATATAAACACATTTTCACACATTTGAAAACAGGGTAGACCCAGACCAGTAGCAGCGTCTGATCACTGTCTGCTCTGTGCTTATGGAATTATTTAAATCTGGTTTAACACTCTCTGTCACAGTTAAACATTTCTTTGATAATGATGCTTTAAAATAGTTTGGCTCATTAACCCTTTCCCTCATATAAACCTGTTTTCACGCATTTGCAAACAGAGTAGACCCAGATCAGACGGCTCCTTGAGGAGCCGTCTGATCAGGGTCTACTCTGTTTGCTAATAGAATTCGAAAGATCTGTTTCTTTACTTTCTAAAATGGCTACAATGCACCACCTTCCATATTTCATTATAACTATTTTTTCCATGAATATTCAGTAGGTATTGAAATTTGGAATAAACATAGAACAGGGAAAGGGTTAATATTCATGACATCATTATTTCTTTCATGAATATTAAACAGGGAAAGGGGTAAGTAACATAATTATAAACAAGAAAGTGTTATGAGAAAATGGTCAGTCTGGGCTCAGTATAATGAGATAATGGTCAGTCTGGGCTCGGTATACTATGTAATCAGTATAGACAAGACATGTCCCCAACTAAGAGATACAGTGTCTAATCAAGTTATAAGCTGGTCTGACACTACAAATTCTTTTGCAATATCCTAAAGCATGTTTTCTCATGACTCAGCTCAGACAGAATTCTGAACAGAGAACTTTTTCAAACCCCTGAAATCTAGCAAAACAAACACAGTGTTAGTGCTTTGAACAAGGGTTATGCTATTACAAGAACCACAGACTTTACTTAACCCTTCACTCACATTTTTATGCCTTTGCAAACTGAGCAGACCCAGATCAGACAGCTCCTACAGGAGTTGTCTGATCAGGCTCTGCTCTGTACATAGATCTGAGTATCTATACAGTTTCAGTCATGACCAAAACATATCTGTGTTCATATGCCATTTTAAAAATTCAGCTCATTAACATTCATAAAGTATTCTCTATTATAACTGAATTTCTAAACTTTTAAATCTCACACACACAATTTAAATTCTGAAAGTATACCTAG
Organism: Azorinus chamasolen; assembly: GCA_963576725.1. Taxonomy (NCBI): domain Eukaryota; kingdom Metazoa; phylum Mollusca; class Bivalvia; order Cardiida; family Solecurtidae; genus Azorinus; species Azorinus chamasolen. The sequence continues at coordinate 48,746,941 of OY755243.1, read as the reverse complement.
AGCTTTCGACTGAGTACTTCAGCCTTCGTCAGCGCACTGGTGTTATTGGGAACTAACAAAAAGGTCAAAGAAGCTATTTACATAAGAGCGCACCTGCCGGCGCTGAACAGGGACAGGGCCATTTGAATCTACCACACGTGTACCACACATTGTTAACATCGCCCAGGACTCCCTCGAGCGATGTTAATTCCCAATAACACCAGTACCGAAGTAATCCGTCGAAAACTCCAGATATGCTTGTAACAATGGGATAACAAGTGATGATAAAGTTGGTGACATCACCATGTCTCCAAGAGATGATATTAGTGACACAGATATCATTTAATTCATGTAAATCAGCTACCTGTGGATCTTGTATTTTCAGCAATTGTGCAGCTAAGAATAGCAACAGAAAATTAATAAAGTCACACTTTTTTTCATCGTTTCTCAGACCTTACTTCTGGAAAATATAGTACATACTGGTATGTATATATTTCTAACATTTAATTTTTAAATCCTGTTTCAGATAACCGGGGTAGGAGGTTCTGAGAAACAAAAAAATTAAAAGTGGCCAAACATATTGCTTATATAGTTACCTCATCATACTTGGACTTGCTCTGCAGTCGAAAATCAACAGTTTGGTAAAGAAAAGCAATAGTAAAAGGAAATAGAATTCTACAGACTTATAAAAAACTATTGCAAACAACATATTGAACGTAGACATACTATCATACAAAAAATATCAAACACATTTGAACTGAATAGTAAAACCTGTATGTCTATGGCATGTTAATCCATTACCTCATAGGCTATTTTTAGATACAACCTCTTTGAATAAATCTACCGAAAAGGAGCATTAACTAGAGAAAAGGAAAATTCTAGAATTTTTTAGTTTGAAATCATTGTGATAAATACAGCATTTGCTCCTATAGGAACAAATGCTCTATTTATCACAATGGTTTCACAAAGTGACTTTTACAGAGTCGTCAAAAGTTGTCAATATGAGGAAATGGGTTAAGAACCAATAAATTGAATCAAGCTAACAGTTCATTGGTCTCTGCTGATTGTTTTGCATTTTCTAAAACAAAAATTGCTTTTGATAAGTTGGTGGGGTGGTTGCTTTTCCTTTCCCCAATTATTTTTATTTATTTGGTATGGTTTTTTTTGCCAGATTTAAAACCAAAATTATGAATTGAGCTTTACAAATGACAGGATTCAAATTTGACCAAATTAGAGAACTAATTTACTACTACAGATTGATATGCCCTGCATAAACAGCACAGGTTTCATGGTTACAAGCTACAACACCGTGAAACAAGACACACAAGTGCACAATTAGGATTATTATATTCAGAACAGAGATGTATAAATAAAAAGGCATACTGTCAAGTTAACACTTTACATGAAGGTACATATTTATACCTTTGCAAGCAGAGCTGACCCGGTCCAAACAGCTCCTGTAGGAACTGTCTGACCGGGGTATGCTCTATTTTCTTATGGAATGATCTAAATTTACAGATTGTTTCCATAGCCAAACATTTATATGTTCATACTTCATTATAAAATTCAGCTAATTGATATTAACCCTTTACTCAATGAATATTCAGGTAAGAAATCCAGAATATTAATTAGATGATTTTTTATAATGGCGCATGAACACAGGAATTTATGGACATGACAGAAACTGCAGAATCATAAGCAAACTGAACAAATCTTGATCAGACGGCTCCTTCTGATTTGGGTCTATTCTGTTTGCAAAGGCTTAGAAAGGCGTATTTATGGAATAAAGGGTTAAGTAATTATCTCTTATATGAATATTCAGTGAAGAAAGGGTTAAGCATCACCTTGTTTTACTGATAAAGCAAAACACATAGGTGCCTATATCAAGTGTTGAGGGCAAAACCCCTGTAAATAACCCTTGCAGTTTAGTCTCCAATGAGAACCCCAGTAACTCAATGTCCCATCAGAAAACTATTTGAGTTAATGGACAGAAAAGGAACAACAGTATACTATATATTCTGAAGATAGTACTGATAATGCTTATAAAGTTTTATAATTTTGCACTAAGCCATCAATTTATATTTCATTTGTGTAAAATCTCAGCAGGATAGATTTACTCTAAAGACATTCTTTCTACACTTGTGTATTTTGTATTTTTTCAAAACTATTTTCTATCTTTGTGAGAAGTATTGTCAAAATGGTATTAATACTGTGTTTTATTGACAGTTTTCATATTTATGTGCATCTTTCTTTACACAAGATTATGGACAGCAAAGAGAGAATACTTAACCCTTTCCCTCATATTACACTTTACATGCCTTTGCAAACAGAGAAGACCCAGATCCTGTAGGATCCACTGATCAGAGTCTGCTCTGCTTGTGGAATAATATAGATTGGGATTCTTCAGTTTCTGCCAAAGTAAAAAAATCCCGAGTTAAGAATGTTGTTAACATTGTGGCTAGTTAATACTTGTATGGTTAATATTTCTTACATAAATATTAAACAGGGAAAGGATTAAAGCACCCATGTACCTTTAGCAGTTCTTAACAATGCACTGGTTAGTAGGAATGTTTAATTTACAGACACAATACAGAATGCATATACATGTGTATACAATAAAATATTGCTTATCCGAAATTTTAGCAAACAAGAATTGAGAACTTAACCCGTAACTCCATAATTACACCTTTCTATGCATTTGCAAAGGAGCCGTCTGATTAGGGTCTGCTCTGTTTGCTTATGACATAAAATAGATATGATTCTACAGTTTCTGCCATGGGCAAAGATTCATGTTTCCATGTGCTACTATAACAATAAATCTAATTAATATTCATGATCTCATTTTATTTCTTATATGAATATTCATGGAATAAAGGGTTAAATGCAAGATGATAGTTACACAAAAATTCCAGGAATAGCTTTCTGCATGACTTTAATCCTGAATTAACCTGTCAACAGTGATAAAGATACCTATTTAACTTTCATGTATCCGCATTTTCATGCTCCTATAGGAGCTGTCTGATCAGGATCTGCTGTTTGCTAATGGGTTTTGATAGTTCAGTTTCGTTACTTTTTAAAGTGGCTAAAATGTTCCACCTATTATATTTCATTTTAACTATTGTGTCCATAAATATTTAGTAGGTAACAGGGAAAGGTTTAACCCTTTACTCCATGAGTATCATGTAAGAAATAATAACATCATAAATACTAATTAGCTTAATTTTTATAATGTTATATTAACAAAAGAATGTAAACCATGGCAGAATCTTATCTCTAACAATAAACATTCCATAAGCAAACACAGCAGCCTCTGATCACTGATCAGACAGACCAACAGGATTGGTCTGATCTGGGTCTACTCTATTTGAAGGCATTAACCCTTTCCCTCTAAAGGTGTTTTCACGCAATTGCAAACAGAGTAGACCCAGATCAGACAGCTCCTAAAGGAGCAGTCTGATCAGGGTCTGCTCTGTTTGCTAATGGAATTTGATAGATCTGTTTCTTTGCTTTCTAAAATTCTACAATGTTCCACCTTCAATATTTCTTTATAACTATTTTGTTTACGAATATTCAGTAGGTACTGAAATTTGGAATAAACATAGAACAGGGAAAGGCATTACAGGGTTAAGTGTTCAGATTAGCAAGGTTTTACTGTATGCATGTAGCAGTATCGGTGACACAATACAGATGCCAGATATGAAAAATATAAAAACAGTCAACCTTTTATTTAAATATCTCTAAGCCAATCAGCTGATTGGTACAAAAGAAATAATCAACCCGTTTAGCTCATATGGAGACAGAGAACAAATGTAAACAAATCAAGTAAAAATTAAGCCTGAATTTACCAATACACTCTCAGACTAGAAGTCAAAGAACTTGCTTTAATAGTTCCTTTTACATTTTTGGTAAAAGCAGGGAACCTTGTATACATGTCAGGTCTTTTTCTGGCAATATTGGAAAAAATGCATTTTGATAATTGGGAATTTAAGTCAATGATTTAAAAAGCATTTATGGCCCTTTTTTTTTAACTTATTTTGCATATGTTTTGAATTGGTGTTTATTGGGATTTTTTTCTCCTAAACTGGGGAAAATGTTAACTATTTTGCGTTGAGAATGGATCCTTTTAACGGACCAGTGTACAGGCCAGAAAACTTTTTCAGTCATATCTATTGACTTTATTACGTAAATTTAGAACTTCATCAATCCAACCACAAGATAAAATCTAATTTCAAAAACGGATCATGTAGACAACTAAAAACAGAACAACTCAAGACTTTTAAGGACATCTAAAGTTTAAGCTACGGGAAAGAACATTTCAGTAGAAACACAATACATCACTACATAAGACAAGACAGATAGCTAACTACAGGTTGTAAACTATTTTTACCTCAGCATCAAAGCGTGTGGTCTGCACTTTGTCTCTTTGTAGTCTGCGTTCACGGCGAGTCTCCTTAGCCTGTTCCTTTATTTCTGAGACAGCCTCTTCCTGTAACCAGCAACAAGATTTAGTGTGTAACTAACAACATTTTACTACATGTACATTTAATCTCTATAATCTGAAATTTTAGTAAAGAAGAATTGAGAGCATTTTTGGCAGGTGGCTGCTTACTGCAAGGTGAAAGTCATGCAAAAAACAAGAGATTTCTGCATGACTTTCACCCTGCATTAAGCTTCCATCTGTCTTAAGACAAATACTTATTATTATTTGAGTGTTCGGATCAGAAAGGTGAATTTGAAATTGAAAACATCAAGAGGATGTAATGCAACATTTTATAAACTATGATAATCTGCTGATTGTTTAATCCTTTTGCTCATACATATTCATGTAAGAAATGTTTCCATGGATACAGTAAAACTTCTCTAAAGCGACGACTTAATGTGTAGACATTGGTGTCTTTAACAGCAGGTGGTTGCTTAATGCAAGACAAAAGTAATGCAGAAAGCTCCTGCAGGAGCTTGTTGCATAACATTCACCCTGCATTAAGTTATTACCTGCCTCTAAGACCCAAAATTACACCTCATTTATGTCATCGCATTGAGGGGTTTTACTGTATTTATTGGCTGAATGTTTATCATGGTATATAAACTCAGAAATTTTTGTATTGGCAGAAACTGTAGAACAAGATTTATATTACATCACAAGCAAACAGAGCAGACCCTGATCCTACAGGAGCCATCTGATCTGGATCTACTCTGGTTTGCAACACTAATCTGCTGTAGTGATTGTTACAAATATAAATTATTTGCAGTTCCTGTACAGTAACCCATGCTAAACCAGAATTCTAGAACAGAACAATTTAGATACTTTTAGACAAGTGGCTGCTTAATGCAGGGTGAATGTCATGCAGATAGCTCCTAGAGGAGCTGTCTGATTGACGTTCACTTTGTATGAAGCTGCAACCTGTTTCCATGACCGATATTTATACCAAATTTAATGTCCGGTTTAGAGAGGTTTTTACTGGATATGACAGTTAAACTTTTTAATGATTCTGATATTTGACTGTTACCTTTGCTTTCTTCAATCTATCCCTCATCTTGGACCTGAGGGAGGCCATTCGAGGGGTCTTCTTCTCTGTCTCTACCTCCTCTGGTGGGGCCTCTTCTTTTTCTTCAGGTGGTGGGGCAACAGGAGCCTCTTCTATAGGAGCTGCGACAAAATAAATCAATAATTAGAAATGTGTCCATAGGGCACGGATAGCCCTACTTACTCGTAGTGTTGTTGGGAACATATCAACCATGCTCAAGGTGCACCAGTTCACATAATAATCCAACATTCTACATAGTACATACAGTAGAACTTGTCCTAAGCAGCCATTCATTTCAATCCCCTATTAGAGCTTTCTGTATTACTTTTGACCTGCATTCAGCTACATCCTGCCATACTTACCCATTATTAGACCTCTTTATGATGGCCGCCTAAGACATGTTCTGTTGTAACTTTATTCTTTTAACCCTTTCCTCCATAAATACGCCTTTCTACGCCTCTGTAATAGTCACCTGTTGAAACCATTGTGATATTGGAGCATTTGCTCCTATAGGAGCAAATGCTCTATTTATCACAATGGTTTCAAATTACAAAATTAAACAAATTTCCTTTTCTCTAGTTAATGCTCCCTTTGGGTAGATTCATTCAAAGAGGTTGGGTCTAAAAATAGCCTATGGAGGAAAGGGTTAAAACTCTAAACACAAAATAGTATTACAGATTGATCAGACAGAGAAATATCTAAAACAATCCCTAGTTTCAAATGCATTAAAAGTTTAAAACCTAAATAGCCAGACAAAAATAACAACAAATTTCACTTCATAAAAATACAGAAATGAAAGTGCATATTTCCCCAAGTTATTCTAAGCATGTGACAAAAAACATCCATCAACCTCACTGCATCCCTTCTCTCAAATTAGTTTTACCATGACAAATTGCTGGGATTTTCAAACAGCACTGTCAAATTGGTTTTTTTAACTTCTTGATTCATACAATCAGTATTCAAACAATACAGTGTACATGTATATAAAAGCAGTATGTTGCTGTCTTCAAAACTGAAATGGAATCATGATTCAAAAGAATCAACTTGTTCCAATATGTATATCATACACTGTATCTGAAAGTAATAGTTATGAGAATATAAATCTAAGATGTGTGATTTCAATTCAAAGATATAAATATTGTCCATTTTTTCATTCTAACTTTCAAACTGAACACCTCAAGCAGATACTAATGCTTTGTATGTTAGGATAAAAAATACCATCTTTTCAGTACTGGTGGCAGGAACTATAGTTGACTAAGCTTCTATTTCTATTATACCTACTTTCTTCAACCTTTTCCTTCTTTCTTCGTAATTTCTTGATCCTACTTTCCTCTTCCTCTCCCTCTTCCTTTGGTGTGCCGGGTTCCCCCTCTGGTTCAGGTGAGATTGGTTTCTCCTCCTCCTCCTCACCCTCTGGCATAGGCAGGGTACCATCATCTGCTACTTCCAGTGATCGCTGTGTCTCTTGTTCCTCCTCAAGGCGAGTTGTCTCATCAATCTTCTCTCGAATCTTCCTCTTATCCTCTTTCAGTTCTCTTGCTAAATCATCTTTAGGTGACACCAGATCTTTTGCAAGCTTCACAGGTAAAATATCAAAACAAAAAATGTTGGATTGCATAGTTCAGTTTTGAGCATTTTCAGTTTTACTTCAATACATAAAACATGTATACATTAACGCTTTACTCATTTAACCCTCTCCCTCATATAAACGCATTTTAACGCATTTGCAAACAGAGTAGACCCAGATCAGACGGCTCCTGTAGGAACGGTCTGATCAGGGTCTGCTCTGTTTGCTAATGGAATTGAATAGATCTGTTTCTTTACTTTCTAAAATGGCTACAATGTTCCTCCTTCCATATTTCACCATTTTGTGAATGAATATTCAGTAAGTATTGAAATTTGTAATAAACATAGAACAGGGAAAGGGTTAAACCATTTATATGAAGGAAAGAATTAAGACGTTACCGGTATATATCTAATTACCTCTCTCTTTTTCCTAGTTCGCTTGGTTTTCAAGGTTTTGACAAGAGCATCTGCTTCTGCTGCTTCCAGCTAAAAATAAACATTAAATGTCATATGCATTACAACAAAATAATGATAATTCTCACACATAACATTTGTTTCAAATCAGATAATATGTCTGTTCTACAGTGTTATATTGATATTCATTTATATCCAATTTGAAATTTATGAATGTATGAAAGGGGTAAATCCAGTTTGGAGAAATGCAGAAGTCCATTTTGTAGTTTCAGTGTTGTAATTAGAATAGTTCCAGATCTCATACATGCATAACCGTTTCATCAAAGAATAAATTTTATCCAAGTAAATGTCCAGTATGAAAATCCAAACTAAGGATAGTTGTAGAAATATCATTAGTTTTATAAGTGTTGGAATTCCTAACACCTAGAAATGGTGGCAGTTGCCACCCAGTAAATATACAATTACATTTTTCGAACTTTCGAACTTCTCTAACCAAAGGCTAACCTAGAACACTTTTTCAAATGAAAGAGTATGCATCTTAAAGAACCATGTGACTTCTCTGACAGGTTAATGTGCGATCAAAAGCATCCGACAGCTAATCGACTTACTTTGATTCTTATTGAGTCCTTACGTAATATATATCACCCCACCAGTAAGAATATCATCTGGCAGATTTGACATTATCACGCTAGAGAAATGATCAGTTGTTCTTAGTTTGATTCTTATCGATTTCTTATGTAATATCTATCACCCCGTCAGCAAGAATATCATCTGGCAGATTTGACATTATCAAGCTAGAGAAATGATCTGTAGAACAAATGTAAAGTAAAGAAATTTACTAGTACGTATTTTATTCGTGTAACAACAGTACTTACTAAACAAGCTGGAAAACGAAAGTGGTTTCTGTTACAGAATACAGAATTTTATCAGTTGTAAAAGGTACAGTTTGTCAAACCCAATTAATTTATTTGTAAACTTTATACAATAATGGAAAACTTACTTCTGGAGAAGATTCATTTCCACTGGTATGTGAAAGCTCCTGTTCCTAAAATAGATAATATCAGTATACCATATCTTAGCTAATGATGCAATACAATAAAGCCCCACTAAAAATGGATCTAATTTTGTGGTAGCTTAATGCAGGATGAAAGTTATGCAGAAAGTTCCTGGAGGAGCTTTCTGTATTGCCTTTGTCATGCATTAAGCAACCACCTGCTTTTAACCCATTCCCGCATATAGACGCCTTTTGAAGACTCTGTAAAAGTCACTTTTTGAAACCATTGTGATAAATAGAGCATTTGCTCCATAGGAGCAAATGCTCTATTTATCACAATGGTTTCAACACTACACAATTCTAAAATTTTCCTTTTCAGTAGTAGATGCTCCTTTTCGGTAGATTTGTTCAAAGAGGTTGGATCTAAAAATAGCATATACGGGAATGGGTTAAAGACACCTGTTTAATAATAAAGTGGTCACTATAGAGTGGGTTTACTGTATTTGTTTCCAATCTAAACAGCAATGTGTCATAAACAGCAAAGACAACAGTCATGTTTTACCTTTACTTACTGAATAGTCTGATCAACAGGATATTAAGAAATGATAAATCTTTCATAATCTGTGACAAAATTTCTTGGTAGCTCTAGGATTCAGTGAGAGATGAATTCTGCTTGACCACACTGGCACAGATCATTGCAATAAAAAAAAGAAAATTACCCCATTACTTGATAATCCCATATTTTACGCCTTTAATTGCAAACGGAGTAGATCAAGAACAGACAGATCCTGTAGGAGCTTTCTGATAAAGTTCTGCAGTTTGCTTGTATGTTATTGATCTGATTATCTATTGCCATGGAAATAAATTTTACTTATTTTCTATTTTTAATACAAAAATTAAATTAATTAATATTCATAACAAGCAACCATGCATGAATATTTATCAGGTAAAGCGTTTAAATGTATTGATCACCACACTAGTGTCTAATCTACCCATTCAACAAACAATGATGCACAAGCTTGCCTCAAATGTAAGATCATAAATATATTCATTACCAGTATTAGGTTTGTGGATTGCAGAAACAAACCAGAAATCAAGAAATACATGTAATTTAATCATAATATCTAATAAAAGTTGTGTATATCCATTTAACATTCAACCATACATGTATGTACTGTAACTTTGTATATAGTGGATAGAAAAACCTACCATGACAGGATTCTCCACCCCCTCCTCGTCTCCACTGTCTCCCAGCAGTCTGGCATCCTTCCTCTTACTCAGCTTACTTCTTATTCCCCTAAAAATATCAGTCAAAAATCAGTATAATGTCAGTACCATCAGAGGTCCAGATAAGGTGTGTGAATTAAAACATTTTCAACAATAACTTCTTTATTTCTCCACTAAACCCTATGTTGTGACCATAATTCTTGGTGAAGAAAGGACGATTTTAGTATTTGAGTACACACCTTTATCTATTGCTCTGGTACTATGGTGAAATACACAGTATTGCAATTCATGTACATGTATCTAGGACAAGCACATTTAAAACTCAACAGGTTTTGTCAAGTTTTGCAAATCAAGTTGAGTCACACTGATGATCAAATATGTTAACAAATATGTCCCTTTATCCCTTTGATTTTTTAACCCTTTACCTCATAGAAAATTTATCTGGAGTTTCAAAAGTAAATGTTTGTATGTAGACTGAGCTATTGAGACATCTCGGTGTACTTGAGAATAATACAGTATCTAGAGCAGTTGTGGGTTAATTGAAGAAATATGCCCACTGTTTGCTCAGTGAACCTTTGTCAAATGCAAGTCTCTCTTATAATATAACTGGTGACAATGTACATTCAGGAACTTTTTCGACTGATGGAGAGTTGCTGGAAAAGTTCAATGATTAAAGCATATTGTATCAGACATACAAAAAACATTCAAGCCATAACAAATGTATCTGAAAAACAGTTCCCTTTCATTTTAGCACTATTCTATACTTGTGTCTGTCTTTCTTTTCTTTATATTTTGTCAAATGTTGCAAATGAAAATTCATGGCAATGAATAAGTTAAAGTCCCTTCGAATCAAAATTTGTAAAAACAAGGATAGATTAGATACATCATAGCCATATTTGATTTAAAAAAAATCATATACATATGGACAGGCTGATCTCAATAAGTTAACCAAAACAGATGTATCTATTGCAGAAAGTCTAAACGATCATCGACAACTATGGCCAATTCCTATGGATTCATGGTACCCTATCGATTCATGCATTGTGTAATCACAAAGTTTTCTTAACACAGAATTTATTTCCGTGACCTAGTTTTTGTCAATAGCCTCTATGAAAAGGGCTCGTTTTAAATATGTGGACCTTTCTGCAGACCCTTTCATTTACCTTTATAGGGCCATCCATCAAAACATTAAATCTGACGTTATTTATCCACCATTTTGGAAAACGCCATTATATCTGCAAGAGTTACATTTAGTTTTCTTGAATTGCATTGTATAATCATAAATTTCAAAATAATCATTGTTACTAATTTTTATCAGACCGAATTAAGTCCAGCCAAAAATCCTGCAACATGAATTTTCTTGCCCTGAAATGCTTTTTTGATACTGACCAATAAGAGCACACAAATAAATAGGATGTAGGTCAAGATATCGTAGCAGCTGACTCCATCTATTTAGCAAGTAAAATTTACACTTTTGACGACTTTTTTTTCTGAATTTTTTTTATTTCAAGATGAACAAAATGTTTTAAAATATTACTATACAATGAAAAAATACTTAGACTGCACAACTGTCATACACTTAAGATAATTTAAACGTTCAGGAATACGAATTGCAAGGAATAGAGCATATTTGAGTTACAGCTCTCAGCATCATTATATTACATTTGTTCATTTCAGTTCTAATTGCATTCAAGACATTCACAATAGGAAAGCTATGGGGCTATGTTTAGCAACAAACCGAACAATATGACCAGATCTGACATTCCATACAAATGATAAAATTGCAATCTAGCTCTCATGTTTGGTTTAAGTTTCTGTTCTAAATATGGACAGAACTGTTAAACCATGACTCACTGAGTGTGTCCATAGAGAATCTATATTACGTATCTATCAAGAGCTAACGCTTATACCTATATCATACTTACGACATCGTTTTGCTTTTGCATGAATATGACACTGCAGCATCAATTGGAAAGTCAAATCTTCAAAGCGTTCATGGCAACTGCAAAAATGCGTCGCCTTTGGATCTCTACGTGGTTATGCACAAGAAATTAAAGTGTCCTTCGTGTTCTTCAGTTTTCTAAAATAGTATGAAGAATGTTATTCAAGAAGACGAAGGGCACATCAAGCTGACAAACCCAAAACATTTCCTTTCAAGACGGAACATGAAATGCATATGGCGCCGATCTGTGTATGACAAGCGCTGTAAAATCAAATCTGATGAAAGGTTGAAGACTTGTAAGCGTTTGGTTGACATGGTACATAGTACCGACCTCAGTAACCTCCCTTTGCATGGATTTTTAGGTCACTATTTGTTATCAACATGTCATCGATTGTGTGCAGAATTCTCCCTTCGATAAGATGGAAGGTGTCACATGTCGCTTTACTTCCAGCCCTATCAAGCCAGGTACTCCTTGAAACATGACATATATTGTGAACTGTTTTTCTGCTGCAATATTAACCCAATTTTCAATCAGCCAATCATATCCTTCAAATTCACTCACACCTTCAATAGAAACAAATAATGATTGCTATTCTTTGATAACACAATTTGCAAATTTAATCAACTGAAGCTAAAAAATGTCCATTCCAGAGACTAACCAATAAAATTTAGAAGTACGGGAATTGAGCATATTATATAAGATTTGAGGTGATTAGTCGTAAAAATTGTCCTTTAATCAAAAGGTTGACCTTCTACATTAATTTTTAATCAAAAGATTGACCTATTATATAAATACAATGGTTTTGATAAATATATGAAAGTATATATCAATTTGGTATCAAAATTAAGCTAATTCAAATGCCTTCAAAATGGGTTAGCTTTTTTTGAAATAGCGGTTTATATAGACATGTGTTGATCATTAAGTGACTGATAGGTCCCGTCAAAATAAAAAATACAAATTGATATTGGTGTTTAAGGTTTAAGACTCCTGATGGTGTAGTTGTCATAATTTCATTAATATCGGGTATGACCTCAACATAGCCACTGTCAAGGGTCAGAACGCTTTAAGAGTGAGACAATACTAGTTTGAGGGCCGGTAGAGCCCCCGGTGGGTCAAGGGCAAAGCCCTGGTCTGGGGTCCAGGAGGCCGAAGAGTCGAAGACACTATAAGTCAGCTTTTATGGTGCAATGACAGAATGCTTGAATAGGTTCTTCCAGTCTGTTCATGACCGTCTCTGACTGGTTTTTCCTTCATATTACCCCGGTGAAATTTTATGACCACTTTGGGACTCTATGTCAGGGGGATTTCTTCTACCATTTTTAGAAGATGATCAACCCATATCCCTGAAATTGGAAATTTTGTCAGATTTGGGAATTTTTGAGCTGTAAAAAGATTTAAACAAATTCCCTCCTAGAAATATCCAATTGCAAACACAATTAATAGACCCACTCAGACCAAATCCTGTATAATTCATAAACAAACAGGAGATCCTGATTAGACAGCTCCTGTAAGAGTTGTCTGATCTGGTCTGCTGTTTGTTTATGAATTTTAGAAGTTTTGGTCTGACTGAATTTTCTGGCTAAAACACTTTTACCTCAGAATTGGAAATTTTTCGATTAAAATTTGGAATAAAACACACTTTTTACCATCGGGAAAATAGCACAATGACGGCTATAAAATCACTTATTACAGAATTGCTCCCAAGATCATGTGCAGTTTGTTCTCCAATTGCTCCTTGTGTCATGGTATATTGTTTATCAGCGCTTGAACGGCTGTTCTTTAAAAGCTGGTTTCTATGGCAGAGTGGAAGCATGTTTGATTTTGAGTCTGAGGTCTTGAGTCTGATTCCCACATCTGACTGATAAAACAGGAATCTTGAAGCTTCATAACTCATTGGTTAGACTGCTGGCAAATTACCTCACAAGGGCACAGGATTGAGTCTTAATCGGTTTATGTATTTTTTACCATTTCTGTTACAGCAGTTATTGAGTTTTGTGAGATGATAACTCCTTGATAGTGAAATTTTGTAGTTCTGTGGTTAGTGTTGTGACAACTAGTATACCTGAGTTAAAGGTTTTCATTAGTCCTTTCTCAGGTGGCTTTTTGATAGTGCAGTTTTGTCAGATACAGATAAACCTGATACTGTGCATGTATATCCAGCAGCTGTAAGCAGTACAGGTATGGACACTGCCACACCACAAACTCCCTTAACCCTTTCCCTGTTCATGTAAGAAAAAGTGACATTATGAATATTTATTAGCTCAATTTTTATACTGTAAACTTTTCAAGGAAACTGCATTGACAAATACTATAGAATCAGATGTATATCATGTCAAAAGCAAACAGAGCAGATCCTATAGGAGCCGTCTGATCTGGGTCTGCTCTGTTTGCAAATGCGTGAAAAAACGTTTTTATAAGGGAAAGCCAGTCAAAGGGTTAATATAACTGTTAACAACCATTCCAGGATAGAGCACAACAGGACAACCTTACATGGGTTATATCATTGTCTACAGCCTCTCTAGTACAACCTATTGTTACCTCCTGATCACTACATGATAAATTTAACTCAGATTGGAGAAGAAAGATGTCTCCAATGTGTTGCTTTACCTTCAATCTGTTAATTGCAGCAACATAGGGCCATCATTTCCCTCTTGTTTTAACCCTTTCCTTCATATTAAAACATTTTCACACATTTGAAAACAGAGTAGACCCAGATGAGACGGCTCCTAGAGGAGCTGTCTGATCAGGGTCTGCTCTGTTTGTTTATGAAATAATATAGACTAGACTCTACAGTTTTTATCAATACCAAGAATTCATACATACATATGCAAATAATTAATATAAAAATTCAGTTAATATGTCATTATTTCTTTACCGAATACCGAACAGGAAAAGGGTTAAAGAGGAAGTCCCTACAATGAATGCATATTTTCAATAATATCATAAAACTCGATATTTGTTATGCTCAATCATTACTATGAAGAACTTATATCGAAAAATGTCCCTGTAATACAAAACAACGATTTCATCAGTACTTATAATTGTTGTTCTACAACAAAGTATTATCAGCCTTTTCCTTTAAAATTTTCCGCGTTTTGCCGATGATCACCCGATCCCTACATTGTTTTCGTAACAGCTTTTCTTGTAAGTGGTCGGAGAGACGCGAATAGCGCTAACAGATACGAAACTAAAACCCAACCCGAATAAAACTGAAACAGCGAGTAATAAAATCGGGATCGTCTATATCAAACACATGGATGTTTGTTATTTTCAATGTTTATTGGACAGGTTTTCTTGCGATATACTACTTTTCAGCATCTAAACAAATGGGTTGTGTATATTTTAGGTATTTTTGAAACACGTCGAATGTAGGGACTTGCCCTTTAAACTTTGTTGCCATGAAAATTAGAATACAGCATACCTGTATTTTGTTTTGTTTTCAGACAAGTTGTAAATTTAGCACCAGTAGTCGGAAAGATGCTAAGTTTTACAAGACAGCCAAAGATGCAGTTGCTGACATACCTAGTGGCTGTAAGCTGCTTGTTGGGGGTAAGAAATCTTTGTGCTTTTCTAGGAGGAGAGTATCATTGCGGTATGTGCTTTTCATGCTATGAAAACTTTCATCAGCTAAAATTTCATCTACATGTACATCAAACAGTATCAATTTGGTTTTATTATAGAAACTATTGATGGAATTATAAATGTCTTTCTATGCCTCCTATATGAGCAGTCTGATCCAGGTCTGCTCTGTTTGCTTATGAAATAATATAGATGTGATTCTACAGTTTTTGCCATGACCAAATTTCCTGTGTTCATGTGTAATTGTAAAAAATGATCTACTCAATATTCATGGTATCATTATTTCTTACATGAATATTCATAGAGTAAAGGGTTAACTTAGCATCTGATCTGAATCCAACTGATTGCAAGGCAAAGGTGCTGTGATTAGCCAGAGAAGGGTCTAGCCTAAAATACAGTTTGTCGTTTTAGGCAGCTGATTGCTTAATGCAAGGTGAAAGTCATGCAAAAGGCTCCTTTGGGAGTTTTCTGCATGAGTTTCAACCTGCATTAAGCTGCCACCTGTCTGAAAGACCAGCACTGACACTTATTTTAGCGTCTGGTTTAGGGGTTTTTTTTATTGTAGTGCTCAACGCTTTCCTCCATGAATAATCATGTAAGAAATAATGACATCATGGGTATTAATTAGATTAGGGCACAGGAATTGTTGGCAATAGCAGAAACTGTAGAATCATATCTATATTATTTCATAAGCAAACAGAGCAGACCCTGATCAGACGGCCCCTATAATCTGTTTGCAAAGGCTTAGAAAGGTGTATCTATGGAGTAAAGAGTTGAGCAGACCATTTTGCTAGTGCATAATTATATACATGTAATTATCTATTATGACAACTACTCTGAAGATGTATATCAAAACCAATCTGATCAAACAGTAAGATCAAAACTGACAGAAAATAATATGTGTATCTATAAGAGACAATTGTTTTCGTTACTTGTTATATACAAAATAAATAATGACATCATGAATATCAATAAGCTTACTTTTTTTGATGACATACAAACACAGGAATTTTTTGCCATGGCCAAAACTGTGACTTAGAATCTGATCTATATAATTCCATAAGCAAACAGAGCTGAGCATGATCAGATGACATCTTTACTCTAGGAGCCATCTGATCTGAGTCTACTCTCTATGTTTTTGCTCTTTCTGTCTGTTGGTTTGTCCCAAACTGTAACGTTGGCGATAATTGAGTCGCCATTCAACATACATACTTCAAACTCTATATGCATGTGCGGCTTGTGGAGGCGAACATTTTTAGGGGGTAATTATTAAGGTCAAAGTCATATATCAAGGTCAAAGGTCACATTAGGGGCATAGTGTTTCACAAACACATATTGTTTAACCCTTTACCTATTCAGTATTCATTAAGATATAATGACATCATGAATATTAATTAGATTATTTCTTAAACAGCATATGAAAAGAGGAAATTTTGGCTGAAACAAATTGTAGAATCAGATCTATATTATGCCATAAGCAAACAGAGCAGACCTTTATCAGACAGCTCCTACAGGAGCCATCTGATCTTGGCCTATTCTGTTTGCAAATGTGTGAAAGGTGTTTATATGAAGTAAAGGGTTCATTATCCTAGTGAAGGCCAAATTGTGAGTGAAACCGGTAGAAAAAAAATTGAAAGTCTGGAAAACCATTGGAGGTTCGAGTTAGTCACACTACCCAGTGGCTATGAGAAGCTCCATAAACTTGTTAATTCAATACATATAGGCTAATAGTTTGTTTTAAAATTCTCATCTGGATGATGACAATGAAATATATACATGTTTTGCTTAGTTTATTTTTCATATAATTGTGTAGGTTTTGGACTTTGTGGAATACCCGAGAACTTGATTGGGGCTCTACTAGAGGTCAAGCCCAATGACCTGACTGTGGTCAGTAATAATGCTGGGGTAGATAATTTTGGATTAGGCTTACTACTCAATCAAAGACAGGTAGGTTCAACATGTAGGTTCAACATTTATAATACAGTAGAACCTGTCTTAAGTGACTTTGAATTGATTGAACACAGAAATCTTAAAAAAAGCAGGTGGTTGCTTAATGCAGGACAAAAGTAATGCAAAAAGCTCCTATAGGAGCTTTCTGCATTACTTATGACCTGTATTAAGCAACCACCTGCCTTAAAGACCCATAATTAGACCTCTTTTTTGATGGTCATTTAAGACAAGTTCTACAATACCATATTTTCCCAAGATATTTGGACACACAGTCTTCCCTCTCTGCTGGATTGTAAAGCTAAATCAATTTGGCACTTTTTGTTAACTTTTTATTTGATTGACATTGTATCAAATGGGGTAGAGCCTGATGAACTTTCTCCGTCAGGAGCAGTTTGATCTCGGCCTGGACCCAGTTTCAGGAACATGATTAAGTTTAAGCCCAGTATAATGCACAACTTGTTTTGGATGTATACACTAGTAAGTTGGAAACATTTCAAAATTCCTTAATATACACAGCATTTTAGATCCATATCCACCAGTTTCTTATGTTGAATACTATAATCGACACCTTTTGTGGTAAAGAATGTTTTTAAACAAGAAAAGTACTTGAGCAAATACAATGATGTATTCAAAATACTTGAGCAGTCTCAAAGCAAATTTTCATTATTACTGATTTAAATTGAGTATATTTAAATGAAATCCCTTACACAATATTAATTGAGCAAGATATAGACTGATATTTGAAGTGAAAATATTAAATATAGTGATATTTAGCAATTATGAAAATTATAACAGGTTTAGTTGAGTCATTACTTGAGGTTGTTAGTGAAGCTGGGGCCAGTACTATTTGCCTTTGGTTGAGGTAAAGTGTTAAGTATGTTAGAAACTGTAGAATCAGATCTGTATTATTCATAAGCAAACAGAGCAGACCTACCGTTATTTGCAAAAGGTGTGAAAAGGCTCTATGAGGGAAAAAGTTAAGAAATGCTAGATGAAGATCACACATTATATGTATAATCAGGTTAGTTTTGTGATGACTGGTTTAAGTCACCACAGAAAATCATGTCATCCTTTATTTACAAAATTTGTCTTGGCTTGAGTGGCAAAGATAAAAGGAAGTTTTCTCCATGTATTTTGCATGATTTGCTTTCTTTCTGTTTCAGATAAAGCGTATGATCTCATCATACGTTGGTGAGAATGCAGAATTTGAGAGGCAGTATCTCAGCGGAGAGCTGGAAGTGGAGCTCACACCTCAGGTAAACGACTGTCATTTTTGGCCATGTGAAATATACTAGGATTTCTCTTTGTTAAGAGTTGAATTGATGGATCAAGACATATTGCAATGTGTCTCCTTGAGATCCCTCCACCGATCAGAGGGGTGGGGGCATATTGTTTTTGCTCTGTTGGTTGGTTGGTTGGTTTGGCCCCAACTTTAATGTTGGTGATAATTTTGTCGCCATTCATCAAGGTCAAAGATCATATTAGGGGCATAGTGTTTCACAAACAGATCTTGTTTGTTGTTGTATTTTTCAGTATTTATAAATTCCTATTACATTTACTGCGTTAACCCTAAATATTAGGATACCCCGTCTCCACTGTCTACTGACTTATAAAGCTTAATAAATCCATTCAGAACTGTATTAATTGATAACTTTAACCCTTTACTCCATAAATACGCTTTTCTACACCTTTGCAAAGAGAGCAAAACCAGATCAGAT
The DNA here is from genome assembly GCA_963576725.1 of Azorinus chamasolen. Lineage (NCBI taxonomy): Eukaryota > Metazoa > Mollusca > Bivalvia > Cardiida > Solecurtidae > Azorinus > Azorinus chamasolen. The sequence goes on along the minus strand of OY755243.1, from coordinate 48,728,046 downwards.
GGCTCCTGTAGGATGTAGGTTCTGCCATGGCCAAAACATTTCTCGTGTCCATGTGCTATTGTAACACATGATCTAAATGATATTCATGAATCATGATGTCATTATTTTTTACATGAATATTCCTGGAGTTAACACATTCTCTCATATGCTATTTTTAGATCCAACCTCTATGAATAAATCTACTGAAAAGGAACATTTATTAGAGAAAATGAAAATATTAGAATTGGGTAGTTTTGAAACCATTGCCGTAAATAGACTATGGAGCAAATACTCTATAATTATATCACAATGGTTTAAAGAAAAAGACTTTTACAGAGCTGTCAAAAGGCGTCAATATGAATGGAATTGGTTAACCCTTTCCCTCATGAATATTTCGTAATGAACAAAAGAATATTTTCCCATGACACATACTGCATCATATTATTTCTTCTGTAAACAGAGCTACTGGGTCTACTCTGTTTACAAAGGCATGAAAGGTTTTTCTGTGTCAGCTGGAAAGGGTTAAATGAAACAGTTTAATTGGAGCTACACTTTTTTTCTGGCCAAATATTATGGGTAAAATTATGATATTCAGTTTAGTCCTCGTCAGAGATATTATTTATAAACTCTTATTCTAAAACAATTAGCTCTTTACTCAATAGATACACTTTGCAATACCTTTGCAAAAGAGTAGACCTAGATCAGACGACTCCTATAGGAGTCATCTGATCAGAGTCAGCTTTGTTTTCTTATGTACTAATATAGATCTGATTTTACCTTTTTGATGCCATGGCCAAAACTACCTGTGTTCATATGGTCATTATAAAAAAGCAGCAAATTAATATGTCATTACATGTATTTTGTACAGGAATATTCATGGAGTAAAAGGATAACCCTTTCCTCCATAAATACGCCTTTCTATGCCTCTGCAATAGTCACTTCTTGAAACCATTGTGATAAATAGAGCATTTGCTCCATAGGAGCAAATGCTCTATTTATCACAATGGTTTCTATACTACGCAATTATAATATTTTCCTTTTCTCTAGTAAATGCTCCTTTTCGGTAGATTCATTCAGAGAGGTTGTGTCTAAAAATAGCCTATGGAGGAAAGGGTTAAGCAGGCAATAACCCTTTCCTCCATAAATACGCCTTTCTATGCCTCTGCAATAGTCACTTCTTGAAACCATTGTGATAAATAGAGCATTTGCTCCATAGGAGCAAATGCTCTATTTATCACAATGGTTTCTATACTACGCAATTATAATATTTTCCTTTTCTCTAGTAAATGCTCCTTTTCGGTAGATTCATTCAGAGAGGTTTTGTCTAAAAATAGCCTATGGAGGAAAGGGTTAAGCAGGCAATAATATACGCAGATGGCTATTCCATAGTTTATCAAGTGTGAATCTGCTATCACAGAAAATGTTCTTTTCTCTACCATTTGCAAATATTTAAAAAACATGAATAATAATTAGATTAATTTTTTATATGTCCATTTGAAAAAACCGGACGTACTATGAAATGGAGCGGTCTGTCTGACAGTATGGACAACAGTATGGACAACAGTATGGACAACAGTATTTGCAGACTAAGGCTATTTTAAAATTTTTTTAAAGAGTTTATCACAGTACATGTAATATCTAAACTGAGTAAGTTTTTACTTTTTCCAGGGAACGTTGGCCGAGAGAATACGAGCTGGCGGAGCAGGAATTCCTGCCTTCTTTACACCTACAGGTTTTGGAACATTAATACATGAGGGAGGAGCACCAATAAAATATGACTCGGAGGGGAATATAGACATAGCCAGTGCCATGAGAGAGGTAGGCCATTTAACTCTGTATCTGATAGAGATGCCTTTTCACACCTTTAAATTTTACACACGCAGTAGATCCAGATCAGATGGCTCCTGTAGCAGCCATTTGATCAGGTCCGCTCTATTTGTTTATGGAATAATAAAGATCACTAGTTTCTGCAATTGCCAAATCTTTCTGCATTCATATGCTATTGTAACAATTGCTCCTTGTATCGGAGCATTATACGCCCTAGGTGACCTTGACCTTTGACTAACTGACCTCAAAATCAATAGGGGTCATCTACTGGCCATGACCAACCTCCCTAATAAGTATTAAGACAGCACACCTAATACTTATCAAGTTATTGAGTGAGCTGACATGATGTTTTAGTTGAAGGTCACTGTGACCTTGACCTTTGACCTCAAAATCAATAGGGGTCATCTACTGACCATGACCTACCTCCCTATTATGTATGAGGACTGTACACCTAATAGTTGTCAAGTTATTGAGCGGACAAAGATGTGGCTAACTGGCATATAAAAATTAATCTAAATTAATATTCATGATGTTGAATACTCATGTGGTAAAAGGTTAACTCTTTCCGTCATATGATTTTAATTTTCATGCATTTGCTTCTATATGAGCTGTTTGCTCTGTTTACTAATGGAATTTGATAGATCTGCTTCTTTACTTTCTAAAATGACTACAACGTTCCACCTTCCGTATTTCAATGTAACTATTTTATCCGTGCATATTCAGTATGTATTGAAATTTGGAATAAATATAGAACAGGGAAAGGTTAAGACGGTCCTGATAATAAGTGGTCATTTAAGAATTTGATGTTAAGTTATCACTTAACCCTTTCCCTATTCTATGTTTATTTCAAATGTCAATATTTACTGACTATTCATTAACAAAATAGTTACAGTGAAATATGGAAGGTGAAACAATGTAGCCATTTTAGAAAGTAAAGAAACAGATCTGTCAAATTCCATTAGCAAACAGAGCAGACCCTGATAAGACGGCTCCTACAGGAACGTCTGATCTGGGTCTACTCTGTTTGCAAATGCGTGAAAAGGCATTTATATGGGGGGAAGGGTTAAGACTGCCATGTTAATTAAGCAGTTGATGAAGACTCCCATGTTAATTAAGCAGTCATTTTAGGGAGGTTCTACTGTATTTCAAAATTGTTCAACAAAGTTGAAGATATAATGAATGAATGAAGTCAAATAGTACATTTCTTTACAATTTATTGAACCATACACAATCTTACATCATGGTAAATGTACAACTAGTGATCTGGATCATGTACTGTTGACTGATTGTCTTATGCCTTTGGACATTAGTTGAACTTCACTATCTCGAACTCCAAGAGACTATACAAATTAGTTCGAGATAACAGAAGTTTGAGTTATCAGATTTCTAATCTGGACAATTTCTCAAGTTGACAGCTTAATGCAGGTGTAAAGTAATACTGAAAGCTCCTGCAGGACCTTCAGAATTACTTTACACCTGCATTAAGCTGTCACATGTGTTTCTAGATATCAGTAGTGATTTTGTATTGTAAATTTTGAAAGGACCGAACTTTTTAGCTCGAGTTATCCGTAGTAGTAGTAGTCGTAGTAGAAGTAGTAGTAGTTTGTGTTATCCAAGTTCGTGATATCGAAGTTCAACTGTAGTTGCTACCGTAATTTGTGACGCATGCAAACAATTTGGACCCTTGTGAAATGCCAAGTAATTTGGCATCTCACAAGGGTCCAAACTGTTTGACACAGTCACACTCTCTGGTTTTGTAGAAAAATGTCAGATAAAAATAACTTTGAATCTTGGCAGAGGACATTTTTTATTTCAGATATTGTTTTTTTCTTTTTGTGCAAAGAATTAAGTCATTGGAATGGTAACACAATTAAACATAGGTGAACAACATATACTGGAGGAGTAATGTGTATTTCAAATACTAAAACCATCATTTCTCCACCAAACTCTATATTCTGACCACTGTTTAGAATCGTATCGAAGAGACATCACAACATATGGTTTGTTTGGGAAATAAAGGAAATATTCTTGAAAATGTTTTAACCCTTTACTCCATGAATATTCATTAAAAAAATAATGAAACCGTGAATATTAATTAAATTAAATGTTTTTATAGCACAGGGACACAGAAATTGTTGGCTAGGGCAGAAACAAAAGAATCATATTTATATTATATCATTAGCAAATAGAGCAGACTCTAATCAGGAGCTGTCTGGTCTGGGTCTACTCTGTTTGCAAAGGCATAGAAAGGGGTATTTATGGAGTAAAGGGTTAATTAATAAACACATCTTATCTGGGCCTCTGATATAAATAGATCCAGAGAATCCTGTCAAAGAGACCTTCCTCCTGATCATGTAACGACTGATACAGTGAAACCCCTTTAATGTGACCCTTTAAAGAATAACCATAACTTCCTTTATAAGCAGGTGGTTGCTTAATGCAGGATGAAAGTAATGCAGAAAGCTCCTATAGGAGCTTTCTGCATAACTTTCGTCCTGCATTAAGCTACCACCTGCCTCTGCCACCCAGAATTATGCCCCTTTTTAGTGGTCGCATTAGAGGGGTCTTACTGATACTTACAAACAACTTGGATTCAGATGAGAGTCCAGTTTATAGACAGAACTCAGCCTCTCATCAAGATCCAAGCCCTTTGCCACTTGGCCTGCAGATCAGTTTAGGTAGACAATAATTTTTACAGCAGGATAAATGTTAACATTATATGTCAGAGTGACAGATGAAGATGCATACTCAAATACTAGATTCATCCTTTCTCCACCAAACCCTATGTTGCTACTACTCTTTAGAATCCTCTCTTCGATACGATTCGAAAGAATGGTCACAACATAGGGTTTGGAGGAGAAATAAAGAAGTTATTCTTGAAAATGATTTAATTTATGCATCTTACCTGGACCTCTGGTTAACATTATACATGTATATATAACTTTACATTCTTCTCACATTTCCCATAGTAAAAACTTAGTTCAACTTTTGAAATAAAAGTGGAAATTTCAATAATCATACACTCTTGTGTTACTAATTGTCGCCTCCAAAATATCTCATCTGCCACAGTTCTACAATTGATTCAGCAATGCAGAGTCAGAGCTCCAGATAAGATGCGTAAATTCAAACAATTTCAAGAATAGCTCCTTTATTTCTCCACCAAACCCTATACTGTGACCACTCTTTAGAATCGCCTCTTCGAGACGATTCTAAAGAGTGGTCACAGTATAGGGTTTGGTGGAGAAATGATGGTTTTAGTATTTGTGTACGCACCCTTATCTGTAGCTCTGCAGAGTGCCAAACAATTTTGATTGTGATGAAATGTTGATTTACTTTGTATCTCATTAGGATCCAAACTGTTTGCAAACTGTTATAGCAAATTCACCTCATGTTTAACCCTATACTGAATGCTTATGTAAGAAATAATGACATCATGAATATAAAGTACATGTAGATGGATATCTATAATAGCATGTGAACATAGGAGTTTGGGCCAATGCAGAAACTGCAGAATCAGATCCTAAAGAATTGATCTGACTCATTACATGTTACTCAGAGGTAACATAACACCTTGACTTCAACTCTTTTGCTGTTATGAGCAAATCTTTGCTCACGTATGCAAACAGTTTCGATCCAGACGAGATGCTGATTAACTGTTTGATACTATAATTTTGTTTGTTGAATAAAACAGGAAAAAATTCTAAAAATGAAAATTGAAGCAGATGTCAAATTTTGCAGACGGCAATATGTGGTAGCTAAAGCATTAACAACATTGAACAATAAGGAAATACAGTGGAATCCCTCTAAACCAGACATTAAAATTACTATCAATGCTGATCTGTAAGACAGGTGGCAGCTTAATATTGGGTGAAAGCAAGGCAGAAAGCTACCAAAGGAGCTTCTCTGCATTACTTTCATCCTGCATTAAGAATTAATGCCTCAAAAAACGTTCCTTACTAAAATTCAGGTTGGGGGGGGGGGGGGTACTGCACAGGTAAAACATATATGTAGATTGTGTACAAAATGGAATGTACTGTGTATAATGCATGATTTTCAGATCCACAAAATCAAGATACAGATCTCTTTCAAAGTCCCTGTACAACATTTTCCATGTTGGATTATCATGAAAGAAAAAATGACATCATGTTATTAGCTGAATTTTTATAATGTAAACTTTTGAAGGAAATGTTTGGCTTTAACAAAAATTGTAGAATGACATCTAAATCATGCCAAAAGCAAACAGAGCAGACCCTGATCATATGGCTCCTCTAGGAGCCATCTGATCTGGGTCTACTCTGTTTGCAAATGCTTGAAAAGGCAGTTTATGATTTATATGAAGTCAAAGGGTTAACAAGGAAGATATCACACAATTATCATCATTATCATGTGACAAGGTAGATATCACTCACTGTCACACAATTATCATTGTATCACTTAACATCATTATCATCTGTTTCTATCCATCTCTGAAAATGTCCAAATTATCTTAACCCTTTCCTCCATAGGCTAGTTTTAGACCAAACCTGTTTGAATGAATCTACCTAAAAGGAGCATTTACTAGAGAAAAGGATTTATTTTTAGAATGTTGTAGTTTGAAACCATTGTGATAAATAGAGCATTTGCTCCTATAGGAGCAAATGCTCTATATCACAATGGTTTCAAGAAGTGTTTTTATACAGAGGCGTAGAAAGGCATATTTATGGAAGAAAGGGTTAAGTATTCAGACAGACAAAATTATGCTGACCCAGATTGATGGCTCCTGATTGAGCCGTTTGAGCAGGGTCTATAATATTATTGATCTAACACAGGTGGCAGCTTAATGCCGGGTGAAAGTCATGCATTAAGCAGCCATCTGTCTACAAAGAAAAATTCTTCATTAGTGATTACTAAAATTTTATCAAGTTTTTACTGTAGTATGAAATTGACTACTCAGATTACAAACATTTGTATAAACAAATAAACTATGCAAGACATATAACAAGTCTGATTGTACAATTATTGTGACATTAAACAAGAGCTGTCCGCAGACAGCGCGCTCCACTTTCTTTAGTGCTGGATAGTGTAGTAGAAGTCTAAGTTGGAAAGGGGAGATAACTATAGCAAAATTAATTTTAGGGTTACCTGCCCTTGTGAAATGGGCCCCCCTTATAATAGTTAAGATGCATACCAAATTTGAACCAAATATCTTGGACAGTATCTGAGACATGGAGCTTAACATACAACTTAACCAACAATGAAAATTCTAAGTCGAAAAAGGGGCAGAATTATGGCAGAATTAATTTTAGGGTTAACTATCCATGTAAAATGGGTTCCCCTTGTGATAGTAAACATGCATACCAAATGTGAACCAAGTATCTGATGGTTTCTGAGAAATGGACCTTAACAAAAAGATTAACCAACGCCGACGAGAGGGTCATGACAATACCTCCACTTTTCAAAAAAAAGTGGAGCTAAAAATGGCACTGCTATATATAAACAGTACAAACCCAGATAGGACAAAGGGTATGTATCACCCTTACTCTTATAGCAACTATCTGATCTGGGTCTGCCCTGTTTGCAAAGGCATCAAAAGGCGTATCTATGAAGTAGAGGGATAAACACAGTAATACATCTGAGGTAATAGGAATGAAAAGTCTAATATAATGAAAGTAAAATGTACCGTAATTACACAGATTAAACTGCTCCTGATAGAGAAACCTTTTGACACCTTTGCAAAGAGAGTAGACCTATATGAGCTGGTTGATCAGGGTCTGCTCTGTTTGCAGATAGAACTAGAACAATCACTAAAGGTGATGAATACCCCCATATGGCAACCTTGATTGCAAATCCAACCCAAATGACAACAAATATTTCTGCAGTGCCTATTTGTGGTTATTGTGTATAGCAAGTATAACTTCAATAACTTTCAAATTGAAGGAGGAGTTCGCAACACCGACTACCTATTTTTACCTACAGACCACCAGGGTGATTCCAGTATACACCCTCAAACTTTGTTTGTTGGGGTATAATTACACGTATACAGTAAAACCTCTCTATAACGGCCACTAAATTGTGTTAATTAGTTGGTATTAAGGGCAGGTGGTTGCTTAAAGCAAGGTGAAAGTAAAACAGAACGCTCCTATAGGAGCGTTCTGTTTTACTTTCACCTTGCTTTAAGCAGCCACCTGCCTTTAACACAAAATATTTTATGTAGTTTAGTGGTTGCTATAGAGAGGTTTTACTGTATATACATGTATCTAATTCTACTGTTTTTGCCATGGCCAATTTTGGTCTACATATTTGCTTACAGTTTTTACAGAAATAAAAGGATTAAATAAGTGTTTGATTTGTTCCAAACTGACATTTTTCATTACAAATACAAGCTATATCTGAACATACTTGGTATATGTCCTCTATAAACTCTCTCCTGTATGTAACATGAATTCAGACAAACTGAATTTCAAATACATGTACAGTAGTCTGCCAGTAGAACCACTTAACTCATTCCCTCATATGAGTCACTTTGCGAAACTATTGTGATAAATAGAGCATTTGCTCCTATAGGAGCAAATGCTCTATTTATCACAATGGTTTCAAACTACAAAATTCTAAAATTTTCCTTTTCTCTAGTTAATGCTCCATTTCGGTAGATTTATTCAAAGAGGTTGGATCTAAAAATAGCCTATGAGGTAATGGGTTAAAGTTATTACTTGATGAATAAACAATTATATCTTTATCCTTTTTCCTGTTCAATATTCATGCAAGAAACAATGACATCATGAATGATTATTAGATGAGCTTTCATAATGTAAACTTTTAAAGGACAGTTGTTACTTTGACAATAGCTATAATTATATCATGTCAAAAGCAAACAGCAGATCCTGATAAGATGACTCCTATAGGAGCCATCTGATCTGGGTCTACACTGTTTGCAAATGTGTGAAAAGGTGTTTATATAAGGGAAAGGGTTAAAAGAAAAAAGTGGCTGCTTAATGCACAACACAAGTTATAGGAGCTTTCCATATATAACTTTCATCCTGCATTAAGCTACCACCTGCCTCTATGACCAGGAATTAGACTTCTTTTTGGTGGTCGCATTAGAGGTGGTTTACTGTAGTTCAAATCCTGATGAAATGCTAAGTTGCATGTCTCATCTGAATAAAAACTGTTAGCATTAGTAGTCATACATTTCCCCATAGTGTTCTAAAGATTATCAGTTCAAATGAATAATTCAATGGACTGGGCTGGTAATGATTACAACACACTCAAAACATTCAATACTTCAGTCTTGACCAGGATGTGTCTTATAAAGCTGCTTGATACAGGGCTCCATGATCACGTAACAGTCTTCTGCCAATAGATCACATAACAGTCTTTTGCCAATAGATCACATAACAGTCTTTTGCCAATAGATCTTATAACTGTCTACATGTATTGGCATTATAAACATATCCTGTTGAATATTCATGTAGAATTTAATGACATCATGAATATTAATTAGATTATTTCTTATAATGGCACATGAACACAGAACATTTTGGCTCGGACAGAAACTGCAGAATCAGATCTATACCATACCATAAGCAAACAGAGAGCAGAAGCTGATCAAACCCTCTCATGGGTGCCATGTGATCTATATCTACTCAATTTGCAAATGTGTGAAAAGGTGTTTATATGAGATAAATGGTTATATACCCAGTAATGTATTTACCATTAATATTAGGACACCCCTATCTCCCCTCTCCGCTGGTTAATAAAGCTGAATATTTCAGATCTTAATCGTGCCAAAGCAAACAGAGCTGACCCAGATCAGAGAGCTGCTGTAGGAGCTGTCTAATCTGGGTCTACTCTGTTTGAAAATGCATGAAAATACATTATAACAAGGAAAAGGGTTAAACATTATAACAAGGAAAAGGGTTAAACAAATTGAAAGTAAGTAAAATTCATGGATATTATTATCAATGTAAAACAGAAGAAGGGTCTTATAAATGTTTTTTTTTTTTTAATGTTTTGCATATGAATATGGATATGAAATTTAGATACTGAAACCTTTTCAAACCTTTTTGTTCTAGAGGAGATGCAAGGAATTTAAACCTCTCATCAGAATCCAAACTTTTTCCATCTTGATCAATGTTGTGAAAACCAATGGAATGTGATTGTATTTAAGATTGAAACAGACTGCACTTTGTGTTTAACCGTTTACTCCATAAATACGCTGTTCTACACTTTTGCAAACAGAGTAGACCCAGATCAGATGGGTCTGAGCAGGGTCTACTCTATTTGCTTATGATATATTATAAAATTGATATGATTCTACAATTTCTGCCTTGGCCAAAATTGCTGTGTCCATATGCTATTGTGACAATTAATCTAATTAATATCCATGATGTCATTATTTCTGACATGAATATTCATGGAGTAAAGGGTTAACCAACAAAGCTGTAGGTTATATACAAATTGTTTATTTTTCAGCCAAATCCTATCTTCTTGGTCCTCATTAGAATCCTGTATTTGAGAATCTTATGAGTACAACAAGATAGGATCCGACGTAGAAATACAGAAAACATTTATCACAGATTCCCTTAACCTGCTTCTTATTTAGAGCTCTTAATCAAATCCCGCATATTGACAACTTTTGACGCTTCTGTAAAAGTCACTTTGTGAAACCATTGTGATAAATGGAGCATTTGCTCCACAGGAGCAAATGCTCTGTTTATCACAATGGTTTCACAAATTCTGAAAATTTCCTTTCCTCTAGTAAATGCTCCTTTTCGGTAGGTTTAATCAAAGAGGTTGGATCTAAAAATAGCCTATGCGGGAATGGGTTAAAGGGCTGAATGCCTTTGCTACAACACCATTTAGGTGTTATTCAAGTGAAACAGAAATGCCTATAATGTGTATCATACATAATTATGTAGTCATAATAAACCTCTATAAACTGGACATTTGAATAAGTATTAATGCCGGTCTATAAGACAGGTGGCAGCTTAATGCAGGATGAAAGTCATGCAGAAAGCTCCTAGATGAGCTTTCTGCATGACTTTCACTCTGCATTCAGCAACCACCTGCCTAAAGAATCTAAATTCTTCTCGACTAGAATTCCGGTTTAGAAAGGTTTTTCTGTACACAGTTTTAAGTAAGAAAATAAAAATATAAAAGCATGATCCATGTATTTTTACAGATTTTTTGTATAATCTATTTAAACATAATACATTTTTTTCACCCAAATTAAGGAACCATGTGTTTAAGTATGTAACTGAACACATTACCTCATGAATATTCATGAAAGAAATAATGGCATCATAAAAAATTTATTTGCTGAATTTTCATAATGGCATATGAACAAAAGGATTTTTTGGCCATGGCAGAAAATATAGAATCAGATTTACATACACATGTCATTCTATTAGCAAACAGAGTAGACCCTAATCAGATGGCTCCTACAGAAGCCATCTGATCTGGGTTTACTCTGTTTGCAAAGGCATCAAAAAGTACCTCTCTCAGGTAATGAGTTAACCCTTTCCCTGTTCTATGTTTAGTCAAAATTTCAATACCTACTCAATATTCACAGGCAAAATACATGTAGTTATAATAAAATGTGGAAAGTGAAACATTATAGCCATTTTAGAATCTAAAGAAACAGATCTATCATCAAATTCCATTAGTAAACAGAGCAGACCCTGATCAGACAGCTCCTTTAGGAGCTGTCTGATCTGGTTCTACTCTGTTTTCAAATGCGTGAAAACATGTTTATATGAGGGAAATGGTAAAACATTTGCAAATCCGATACAGGCAATTATATTAGATGAAACCGACCATTGTTGCTTTATTTCTCTCTCAGGAATACCCAACTTGCCAATAACCCTTTACTCCTAAGAGATGCATTCTGGCACCTTCGCAAACAGAGTAGACTCAGATCAGACTGCTCCTGTAGGAGCCGCCTGATCAGGGTTTGCACTGTTTGCCTATGATTTGACATATGTCTACTTTTACAGTTTCTGCCATGGTTTGCTCATGATCCTATTATAAAAATTGAGTAAATAAATTTTCATACAGTCATTTTGTTGTAAATGAATATTCATGAAGTAAAGGGAAGCATTTTGGCCACATAGCACTGTTTAGCGGACAGATAAAGTCTCTCTGTATGTTATTCATCACTTTTCTGAGATGTGAATATAATAGCTAAAATGATGCCGACAATGATCAGAATGACTACCAAGACACCAACACAGCACAACTTCTTCCGCCTAGCCTTGCTCTGGTACTCCCGGGCCTGTCGCAGCTGGTCATTACCCTTATCTACTTGAACTACGGCCTCGGTCACATGTTTTTCTATTGTGTCTATTGTTTCGCCCTGTTCCATAATCAAGGCATTGATTTCCTTGAACAAGCGATTCACCTCTATCACGCTTCCTTCAATTTTCTTGATCTCAGCATCTCTGGCTTCAAGCTCTCGTAGTTCCTGTCGTGCTTTTGCTGCTTCAAGCATGTAATCCCCTGCAAAGACTGCCTGTATGCTACTTGGATCTAGAGCCAACTCGTCCCCTTTAGATTCATCCCCACCAGTCACAATTTCCACCTTCCTGTTATGTAACTTTTTTGTCTTTTCAATGTAATCAACCTGAGCTGCTCTGAATTCATGTGTAACTTTAGTGGTATCTACTGACAGTCTTTTTAAGTGATTTTCAATTATTGTTTCATGGTGTGCATCCATATTATATGACTTCATCTGTTCTCTAAAGTCATTAATTTCCTTTTGAATCTGGGTCGACAGGGAAAAGATACCATCAGATACTTTCTCCAATTGCTTTGCTTCACCTTTGTCCACCATAGGACGAGCTAAAATGTTTTTCTGTAATTTGTCCATTTCAGCGATACTCTCTCGCATTTTCTTAATTTGATCATCAATCTGTGAGACTTTTGACAGACTCCCTGACAGCTGATCTTCTGAATTAAGAAGGGGTGTGCCATTTTTCTCAGATTTCTTTGACTTTGAAGGGCTAGAACTCGGCTCTGCACTTCTGGCCTGCATTTCTGCTAACCTGTCTCGAACCATTGTTTGACCAACTTCTGAAAAATAAAACTTATCCTAATGATATTCAGAATATGGCTCAACTCCATCTGGGAGAAGTTTAGTGGGAATAAGGGAGCAGTTCTTCTCCTTATATTCTCTTTATACTTAACCCTCTTCCTGGTGAATATTCAAGTTCTTAAGAAATAATAACATCATGAATATCTATGAGTGGAGTTATTATAATGGCATATGTACACAGGATTTTTCGTATTGTTAAAAATTGTAGACTCAAATCTTTTATAATTTCAGAAGCAAACAGAACAGACCCTGATCTGATGGCTCCTACAAACGTCCTCTGATCTGGGTTTACTCTGCACTGGTGTCAAAAAGTGTTTGCATGAAGGAAAGAGTTAAAACAGTTGCTGATTATCACACATTTTTTATGACAGTTTAGTAAATTACTAGTGACTGAGTTTGCTGATCACTGTAAAAACAGTATTAACCCTTTCCTCCATAAATACGCCTTTCTACACCTCTGTAAAAGCCATTTTATGAAACCATTGTGATAAATAGAGCATTTGCTCCTATAGGAGCAAATACTCTATTTATCGCAATGGTTTCAGAAGTACACAATTCTAAAAATGTTCCTTTTCTCTAGTTAATGCTCCTTTTCGGTAGATTTATTCAAAGAGGTTGGGTCTAAAAATTGCCTATGGAGGAAAGGGTTAAAACAGTATGACTGGCCATACAAGTATAGCCCATGCAGACTTCCTGTATAACAATCTGATAGCATTGTATATAGTCTTTGTTCAACAGTGTTCCTGGGGGTTATCTTGGCTAACCCATTTCCTCATTGGCTATTTTAGACCAGCCTCTCTGAATAAATCTACTGAAAAGGACCTGGAGGCTGGAGCATTTACTTAAGAAAAGGGACAATTCTGGAATTGAGTAGTTTTGAAACCATATTGAAAATTGGTTGTTGCCAAATTGTAATACAGTGAGTCTACGTAAATTAAAGTCATTCTTATTATTATAAACCATTGCGATGAAAAGAGCATTTGCTCCTATGGAGCAAATGCTCTATTTATCACAATGGTTTCAGAAAGTGACCTTTACAGAAGCATCAAAAGGCATCAATAATATGAGGATATGGTAAAAATGTACTCAATATTTTGTTAACCTTTACTTCAAGCATATACTTTATAAAATAAAGCCATCACTCACCATGAATATAAATATTGATCATCTATATAGCTTTTTTACTTCATTCCAAATAAAGGTTAAAACCATGCTATTAATTATATGAACAAACAATGCAGATCCTGTGTAACCCTTCCTTCATATAAATGCTTATAAGCCTTTTGCAAACAGAGTAGACCCATATCAGATGGCTCCTGTAGGAGCCGTCTGATCAGGGCCTGCTCAGTTTCCTTTGGAATTTATGATAGATCTGCTTATGAATATATATGTAAACAGATCAGAACCTGACCTGACAACTCCTACAGAAGCTGTCTGAACTAGGTTTACTCTTGTCAGTCTGTAAAGGTATAAAAATGTGCTAGTATGAAATAAGGATAAGACTGAAGAAATGAAATAAACTGAAGAACAAATATTATAGATTATTAATTACCGGTAGATTGATCTACCTGAAAATTTCACATATCACATTAACGTTGTTAAATTGTTAGTTTTCTGAACCAACTTTAAATACTGGTCCTCAGTCCTCACCAAAATTATCAGCTTACTTTGATCAATGCTCTGCCAACTTCAGTTACAAACTTGTGATCACTACAGTATAATACCATACAATATAAATAGCCATTTGTAATAACAGCATCCGTATCATTACTGGACAGAGAAAACACATGACTCAATTAGACAAAAATAGACATGAAACCGTGTTTTAACATGCTTCTTATCTCTGCATTATTCAGGCAAACCCAAGTCTCTATCAACATTTTTATTTCAAGTGTGTTGTGGTGTATTGATTTACGAAAGAATTTACCTGTTAAACTAACATTACCTGGAAGTCAAACAAGAGAATAATGCCAACGTTTGTTGAGTTTCTGCAGTCTTCCTCACAGAATTTATATTCTCACACCATTAAAAATGAGTGTCACATTAGTAACTCAACATAAAGCATTAAAATATGTATTCTGAGTCACACATGACTTAACTGTGTGTACTGTAGATCTGCATACAGAGAAAATCTATTTTTAGAATAGGGGAGAATACACAGGTGACATCGCCTGATTTAAATCAAAGTACTGGACTGACTGGCACTGACTGGCTCTGATTATATAAACATTCAACTCTTCAAATCCATATAGATTTTCATGGTATAGACAGTATAGAAAAGTTTAAAGGTGATTCTTTAACCCATTACCTCATAGGCTATTTTTAGGTACAACCTCTTTGAATAAATCTACAGAAAAGGAGCATTAACTAGAGAAAAGGTTTTTTTTAGAATTTTGTAGTTTGAAACCATTGTGATAAATAGAGCATTTGCAGTTTATCACAATGGTTTCACAAAGTAACTTTTACAGAGTCGTCAATATGAGGGAAAGGGTTAAACCATTGCCTGATTGATATTCATGTAAGACATAATGACATGGTGAATAATAATTACTCTTTCCTCCATGAATATTCATGTAAGTGAGTGAGTTGTGTTTTACAGCACTGTGACACTGAGTAGTTCATATAACGCCGATGAATGATGAGATGATATGATGATGAGGGATGATTCTAATAAACAAAAATATCCCCCTGTGACAATTAAGCCCCTAAACCACTGCAAGGTAGGAAGGTATCTAGGGTATTTATGTAAGAAAAAATGGCATCATGAATATTAATTAGATTAACTATTATAATAGTACATGGACACAAAAAGTTTTGGCCATGGCAGAAAGTGTAGAATTATATCAATATTATATAATAAGCAAACAGAACAGACCCTGATCAGACGGCTCCTCTAGGAGCTATCTGATCTGGGTTTTCTCTGTTTGGAGGAAAGGGTTTAACGAATATTACAAATTAAGTTTACAAACACAGGAATGTTTGGCAGTGGCAGAACTATAGAGTCAAATCTATATTTATTCAATAACCAAACAGAGCCGACCCTGTTCCCAAAGGAGCCATTTGATCTGGGCCTGCTCTGTTTGCAAAGTCATCAAAAGATGTCTCTATTAGGTAAAGGGTTTTAGTTCCCTCAATTGCAATTATTTTGTGTAGTAACATTCAGCCAAAGTAGATTCTTGTGGACTACCTTCCAGCTAGAAACTGCTCAATGTGTTGCTTAACCCTTTTCCTGTTGCATAGGTATATTCATGTAAGAAATAATGACATATCATGAATATTTATTAGCTGATTTTATATAATATGACATATTATGTAAAAAGGGTATTTTGGTACTGGTTGAAACTGTAGAATCAGATCTATTATAACTTCATAAGCAAACAAAGCAAATCCTGATCAGTCGGCTCCTTCAGGAGACGTCTGATCTGAATCTATTCTGTCTGCAAAGGCATGAAAAGGCATTTATATGAGGGAAAGTGTTAATTTTGCAGCTCTTAACCCTTTACCTCATGAATATTCCTGTTAGAAATTATGTATGAATATTAATTACCGTAGCTTAATTTTTATAATGGCAGATGAACAGGAGAATTTCTGTCATGGAATAAACTGTGGAATCAGACCTGTATATTTCCATAAGCAAACAGAGCGGACCCTGATCAGACAGCTGCTACATGATAATTTATTTTATTGATATATTTCACCACCTAGCTGTTACATAAGTTTCCCCCTCTGAAAAATCTCACCCCAGACTTGGACTGTGATATACATGTAACTGGGATTAAAACAATTCTAGTCTGGCAATTGGCTTCATTTTACCACAGTCACCACTAAATTTAGTGTGCACTCTCAGTAATTTCTGACATACATGTGATAATTTTTTCGAGGCAAAGAGGGAGATTAGCTTTTCAAATGAGAGAGATTGGGTGTCAAAGAGGGAGATTTATGCGGATGGAAATTTTTGGAGTTATTTGTTGGTATAATAGGCCAGAGACCTATATTTATATGTCTCCGAATAGGCAATTATGAAGCTCTGAACTTGAAGATAAAACTTGTAGGTTTCAGCCTTTTTCATTACCCTACCTATAAATATTACATAAATATCTGCAAGAAAAGACCCCCCCCCCCCACCCCACCCCCACCCCCACCCTGGTTTGAAAGGGAGGTATGATAAAGGCACTTTTATACGTGACAAACCATCTTAATTACTAGGGCATTGGAACTTTTTTGCCTATCTAGCACATTGTATCTGTGTAATTTAGTTTGTATTAATTCTATTTATATCCTATTCCTTATTCTATTCTGTACCGTTCTCTGTAATCCATCCATTAAATCTGGTGGTCACCTATTCAAGCAATACTGATAATTGTGCAATAGATTTTCATGGCAACATCTTCCATCATTTAAAGTGCTAGCTCTCAAGCAAAGAGAGTTTATAGTGTTTGAAATACCTAAATGTGTTGCAGTTATATGACTGAACAACACATCTTTTGTTCACAAGGCAGGCTTGCCAAATTATCAGGTTTTTGGCTTGATATCTCAAGACCTTTTCCTTAGAAATCTCAGAGCTTTTAGGCATTGGCCTGTTACAGTCTGAGAACTTGAAGTAATGAAATGTCAGCAAATTGCATATCCTAACATAATAACTATTGAAACTATAAATGAAATCTGCAGTATTTGTATGTAATATTTGAAAAGTAACATATCATATTCATATTCTTATCTGTAATTCAGTATATTTCTGTATTGTCTGAACTATAAAGCTATACAATGTATTTGGGGGGGGGGGGGGTGTTAATGTTTGAGTACACTGTAGTACACTGATTCACACTTAATGCATTTATTGCTGTTAGTGATGTGACATATTTTTGTTTTTCGTTTACTTTATACTTCTCTTACATTATATGCAATAATTACAGGTTTTTTCTTCACCCCTGTTCTATCTGTTTGTCAGATATAGCTTCAGGATTCTCTCATCCCACCAGACTGATGTCCTCAGTACCTCTATCACTTTGACTGTAAATACTGATATTTGTAGGAAAAACTCAAACTACTTATTGTCAATAAATGTTCAATATCATTTTAAGTGGATATTCATGCATTTATTCTGTTTCTGTCTTTCGTGCCCGAAGGTAACTTTGGTCGTATTATGATATGGCCCTCGTCCGTTGGTCTGTCTGTCCATCCCTCCATTAGCCACATCTTTGTCCGGTCAATAACTTAACAACTACTAGGTGTACAGTCCTCATACATAATAGGGAGGTAGGTCATGGCCAGTAGATGTCCCCTATTGATTTTGAGGTCAGTCGGTCATAGGTCAAGGTCACAGTGACCTTCACTCAAAAAACATGTCCACTCAATAACTTGATAACTATCAGGTGTGCTATCTTCATACTTAGTAGGGAGGTTGGTTATGGTCAGTAGATGGGCCCTATGGATTTTGAGGTCAGTAGGTCAAAGGTCAAGTCCACAGTGACCTTCACTAAAAAAAAAACATGTCCGCTCAATAATTGATAACTATTAGGTGTTCTGTCTTCATACTTAGTAGGAATGTTGGTCATGGCCAGTAGATGACCCCTATTGATTTTGAGGTCAGTCGGTCAAAGGTCAAGGTCACTTCCGGCGTATAATGCTCAGGCACACGGAGCTCTTGTCATTTGCACTAATGAATACCATAATACTCTGACTGGGGTGGGAGAATGAATGATATTCAGTGACAATTCTAGTTTTTTTACAAGATGCGGGCAGAAGTTATACCTTCCACTATCCAAGTTCAAAATGACAATACCACTAATATATAGTAGAACTTTCAGATCAGATCTTGGGGGCATATTGTTTTTCCCCCTGTCTGTTTGTCACCAACTTTAACATTGGTCATAACTTTTGACCAGTGCAGATAGAGACTTGATATTTGGATATTTGGCATGTTTATGTATTTCATAAAGCCACACATTTTGAGGGGGGACATGTCAAGGTCAAGGTCATCCTTCAAGGCCAGAGGTCAAATCACAGACTTTAACATTGGCCATAACTTTTGAACAGTAGAGATAGAGACTTGATATTTGGCATGCATGTGTATCTCATGAAGCTGCATATTTTGAGGGTCAATCATCCTTCAGGGTCAAAGGTCAAATTTGGTGGGGGCATAGTGTTTCATAGCCACATCTTGTTGAAATATTGATTCGAACAGTCTAAAAAGTTTGAAAAAAATTATGAAACTGTTCTACAAAAATACTTAATATTTATCGATACATGTATTATGAAAACATGGCAGCCAGAGGTAAGGCTTATATACAGCCTATATGGCTGAAGTGAAAAATTCTCAAAATCCTATTGTTCACAATATTTCACACAGCCTGGTGGCTTGATGACCTTAACCCTTTCCTTGCTCTATGTTTATTCCAAATTTAAATACATGTACCTACTGAATATTCATGGACAAAAAAAGTTATAATGAAATATGGAAGGTGGAACATTGTAACCATTTTAGAAACTAAGGAAATATATCTCTCTAACTGCATTAGCAAACAGAGCAGACCCTGATCAGACTGCTTCTATAGGAGCCATCTGATCTGGGTCTACCCTGTTTGCAGATGTATTAAAAGGTGTTTATATGAAGGAAAGGGTTAAGACCAAGGTGAAAGATTCAGGGCCATCTTGGCCCTCTTGTTCTATAGAAATTACTGACATGAAAAACTACTCAGTAAAGCAGCCAAAATGTTACGTAGTTATCAATCTCAATGTTATGTCTTTTAGTCCAGAGATTTCCATGGCCGGCATTACATCATGGAGGAAGCCATTACAGGTGACTTTGCGCTGGTCAAGGCATGGAAAGCCGACAAGGCAGGGAATCTGGTTTTCAGGTAAAGATTATAATTATACATTGCCAGCATCATGCTCTATTTGCTTTTGAAATTATAATAGTGTTAACTCTACAGTTTCTACCAATACCAAAAAACAAAACAATCCTGTGTACACATGCCATTATAAAAAAAATCAGCTAATAAATATTCATGATGTCATTATTACTGACATGAATATTCAACAGGCTTAATACCTTTGCAGAGTAGACCCCGATCTCCTGTAAGAGCCATCTGATCAGGGTCTACTCTGTTTGCTTATGGAATTAAATTGATTCTACAGTTTTGCAATGGCAAACATTTCCTATGTTCACATGGCATTATTAATATTCATCATGTCATTATTTCTTACATGAATATTCTTGTAGTAGAGGGTTAACCCTTTCCCTGTTCTATGTTTATTACAAATTTCAATACCTACTGAATATTCAAGGACAAATTAGTTATAATGAAATATGGAAGGTGGAACATTGTAGCCATTTTAGAAAGTATAGAAACAGATCTATCAAATTCCATTAGCAAACAGAGCAGACACTGATCAGACGGCTCCTATATGAGCCATCTGATCTGGGTCTGCTCTGTTTGCAATTTTGAGAGTTGCTTTTATTTCTCTCCGAAAAATGCTAAATGAGTGTCAAATAGTTTTGATCCAGTAATCCTATAAAGTTGAACAAATGTTACAGACTTGTTATAATGCCAAGTAACCCTTTCTCTCATAAATATTTATACAAGAGTTCATGACTAAATGAATATTCATTACCTATAGTTGTATATTGGTCAATAAAAAATTGATTTTTTAGCATTTCAGAAGCTGCAGAATCATATTTTTATCATTCCATATGGCATAATCAAGAAGAGTAGACCATGATCAGACCACTTCTACAGGAGCTGACTGATCAGGGTTTACCCTGTTTGCAAAGGGGCCAAAAGTTATCTGTATGAGGAGAAATGGTTAAGACTTGTGACCAGCTTTTATTAATACAACATGGCAACTTTTGAGTTTCGAACAGAAGCAATAACCATAAATGTGCGCAATCAATACAACTGTCTGAAACTGTCAGGCACAATCATAGAACTGCTGGTAGTTTACATTCAGTGTCGAAATTTTAAAATATTTTTTACCCATTCAACACACCAGGGCCGGTCTTAAAATAGTTTTTTGTCTTACAGTTTGTGTATAAGCAAAAAATTCTTTGAAAATTTTACCATATAAAAATTAAGTTAATGAATATTCATGAAGTGATCAACTTGTCTATAAATGATCATTACACCTTTTCAAACAGAGGAGACCCAGATCAGACAGCTACTGTAGGAACTATCTGACTAGGGTCTGCACTGTTTGCTTATGAACTAATATAGATCTGATTCAACAGATCCTGCCATGGCCAAATATTTCAAAGCTGTTATAAAATTCATCTGATTAAAATTCATAACGTAATTATTTTCTGCATGAATATTCATCAGATAACGGGTAACCTGGTCATAATTATGATTTCTTGCAACTTGGCATCTCATTTGGATCCAAATTGTTTGCAAATATCATCAAAATTGGTTAGTAGTATTGAAAGGTTTAACCCTTTCTCTCATATAAACATTTTTTCATATCTTTGCAAACAGAGTAGACCCAGATCAGATGGCTCCTGTAGAAGCCATCTGATCAGGGCCTGCTCTGTTTCCTTAGGACAAGATAGAGATCTGATTCTTCAGTTTTTCTCAAAGCAAAAACATCCCTTGAAAAGTTTACATTATAAAACTTCAGCTACTACATATTCATGATGTCATTATTTCTTACATGAATATTGAACAAGTAAAGGGTTAAACTTAGCTGATGACTGTAATTAACTCTTTGCTTGCTATTCACGTCAATATACGTACCTGTAAATAGTGAAGACCCAGATGAGACAGCTCCTACAGGAGCTGTCTCATCAGGGTCTGCACTATTTACAAGTTGATTGTGCAACCAGTGCACTCCACAGCAGTGATTGCACAGCGAAATACTTGTACACAGTGAAGATATATGTAATTATACAACAGGGCATGGGCAAAGAAGGAGAAATGTATTTTAAAATTCAGCAAGCGAAGGGTTAACGAAAGTAAAAGTATCTGAATTAGTTGACTGTTTTTCTGTTTGATTCCAAATATTTATCATAACTTCTTGTAGAAAAACGGCAAGGAATTTTAATGCTCCAATGTGCAAGGCTGGAAGAGTGACCATTGCAGAGGTGGAAGAGATAGTGGATAATGGAGAGATTGATCCAAATGACATCCATGTACCTCATATCTATGTACAGAGAATCATCAAAGGACCCAAATATGAGAAGAGAATTGAGGTAACATTAACATTGCACAGAGCTGTAGGTTAGATGAGTATTTTAGAAATGTAGGTTAACCATTTATCTGATGAATATTCATGTAAGAAATAGTAACATCATGAATATTAATTAAATGATTTTTTATAACAGCAAATGAACACCAGAATAGTTGACAATAAGCAAACAGAGCAGACCCTGATCAGACATATCGTACAGGAGCTGTCTTATCTGGACCATGTTATCTGTTTGCAAAGATATCAGTAGGTGCCTCTATAAAGTACCGTTAAAAGGTTAACCCATTCCCGTATAGGCTATTTTTAGATCCAACCTCTTTGAACAAATCTACCGAAAAGGAGCATTTACTACAATTTTTTTTTAGAATTGTGTAGTGTTGAAACCATTGTGATAAATAGAGCATTTGCTCCATGGGAGCAAATGCTCTATTTATCACAATGGTTTCACAAAGTGACTTTTACAGAAGCGTTAAAAGGCGTCTATATGCGGGAATGGTTTAATTATACATGTATTCTCAATCTCTATTTCTCTACCAACTCCTGTCTTGTTGGTACCCATTAGTTCTGTGAGACAATTCTAATAATTGCCAACAAGGGCAGTGTTTGGCTGAGAAATGAGAGATGTCGTATCTATAGCTCTGATACAGGGACACATTAAATTTTGCTTTTTAACCCTTTCCCCATTGAATATTCATGTAAGAAAGAATGACATCATGAATATTTATTAGCTGAATTTTTATACTGGCATATGCACACAGGATGTTTTAGTAATGAAAGAAACTGTAATTTCAGATCTCAGATACATCATAATTTTCTAAGCAAACAGCGAAGACCCTGATCAGATTGCTCCTATAGGAGCCATCTGATCTGGGTCTACGCTGTTTGCAAAGGCATGAAAAAGCGTTTATAGATATGAAGGAAAGGGTTAAACTGGTAATAGATGCAAAATATGAAATTAATGAATTCTTAATGAGGTTGTAAAGTTTTATAAAGCTATTTTTAGCTCCACTTTTTCAAAAAGTGGAGCTATTGTCATGACCCTCTCGTCGGCGTTGGTTAACCTTTTTGTTAAGGTCCTTTTTCTCAGAAACCATCAAAGATAGTTGGATCATATTTGGTATGTATGTTTACTACACAAGGCGAACCCATTTCACAAGGGTAGGTAACCCTAAAATTAATTTTGCCATAGTTATGCCCCTTTTTCGACTTAGAATTTTCATTGTTGGTCAAGTTTTATGTTCAGATCCATGTCTCAGAAACTGTCCAAGATATTTGGTTCAACTTTGGTATACATGTTAACTATTACAAGGGGGATCCATTTCACAAGGGCAGGTAACCCTAAAATTAATTTTGCTATAGTTATCTCCCCTTTCAGACTTAGACTTCCACTACGCTATTCAGCACTAAAGAAAGTGGAGTGCGCTGTCTGCGGACAGCTCTTGTTTCAAATGGACTATTCCAGTATTAAAACAGGCCAATCTTACCATCATAATCGTGCATTTTAATCCTGTCATATTAATGCCTTTCATGCCTCTGCAAACTGACCCAGATCAGAAACCCTTTGCCTGATGAATATTCATGTAAGAAATTATGACTTTCAATGCAAAATTAGCTTTAAAAAATAATAAGTTTGTATTATGGCATATGAGTGCAGGACTTTTTAGCCATGGCAGAAAATGTAGAATTGGATCTATACTATTTCTTAAGCAAACAGAGTACCCTGATCAAATAGCAGTCTGATCTGGGTGTACTCTTTGTAAAGGAGTGAAAAGGCATCTGTATGAGGTAAAAAAGGGGTTTATAAACAACAAATATCAAGTTAAGACTGAATGAGGGATCTCCCTTGAATAATCCTTAAATAGTGACAGGTCCAAATAATTGGTTTTCTCAGATTTTATCACTGATTTCTTTGCACTGGATAGCAGCAAATTTAACTTTCAATATCTCATATAAGAATGACATTTTACATACATGTACTTTCTTTTACAATAATTCTATTGAACTATTTAATGTTTAGAGTTTATGGAAAAGTAACTTCCTTAAATATCAAATTAAATAAGCACAACATCTCATGGAAATTCAAGAGAAATAACAAAGCAATCCAACTCAAAAGACCTACATGTATTTCTCTCTAGGTAAATCTTCGTGTTTATCTGTCAAGGGAGATAATTTACAGCTGAACATTATCCCTCATTGTCCATGTTACTAGTGTGAGGCATCAACTGTTACTATTAGGCCTTCAGTATCCTGTTATCCAAGAGACAGTGTTGACCCTGTTTAGACATGTTGCATTTTGCGCTAATAGTAATTCACAACAACTACAATATTTTATTGACTATTTTGAAAAGTAATGTGAAACATCAATCACTACCTGCCAGGGTCCATGCTTATTAAACTTTTAGTTGAGTCTGAGTTCGTTCTCAAGTTTTTGATTGGTCAGATTTGAGCCTTTGGCTCAAATCTGACCAATCAAAAGCTTGAGAACTCAAATCTGACCAATCAAAAGCTTGAGGACGGACTCAGACTCAACTAAAAAGCTTTATAAGCATGGACCGATGTACATGTAGAAAGACTGATCGTCACTGTATGCATTGCCTTCATTTTTCATTCCCTTTCTTATGCCCATAGCTGTGAAAGTGAGGACATTTATATTTATCTCTATCCATCTGTCCCTCAGACCTTCACACTTGTGTATTGTGTTGAGTATAACACCAAAAATGTTTGACCTTATCATTGTATCAGATGATCGCAACTGGATGTTGTGATTGTCTTTTGTTAGAACTTATGACAATTTCTGTCAAACGAAGTCAACTGTAATTATAGAATGCTAGAACATGTGATTGTTTCGGCTGAATTAATAGTAATGACTATAATAAATTATCACTTACAATAAGTTTGGAAGTACGATCTTTAGTAAAACAGTGCCCTTAGCTATGGTTATGATCTACACTGTGTGACACTAGAGATATAGCCCTTGCTGTAAGCTGTACTTTGTGATAGCACCTGAGTCCAATAGATGCATTTGTAGTCTTATGATGGGACTAATGTGTATGTTTGTGTATGTTATATAGCGGCTGAAGCTGACCAAGCCTGGACAAGAAGACCACCATGAACTGACCGAGGCAGAGCGTATGAGGATGAGAATTATTAAGCGGGCAGCCCTTGAATTCC
Organism: Azorinus chamasolen; assembly: GCA_963576725.1. Taxonomy (NCBI): domain Eukaryota; kingdom Metazoa; phylum Mollusca; class Bivalvia; order Cardiida; family Solecurtidae; genus Azorinus; species Azorinus chamasolen. The sequence goes on along the minus strand of OY755243.1, from coordinate 48,702,818 downwards.
ATGATGATATATATGGTATCCTTTCATGACTTTGTGGTCATAAGTTATAATTATATGACAGGTTTGACACTTGGGCACATCTCTTTCAAACATATTACCCTTTACTCCATGAATATTCATGTAAGAAATAATCACATTGTGAATTGTAATTAGATAATTTTTTAAAATGGCACATGGACACATGAAATTTTGGCCATAATAGAAACGGTAGAATCATATCTATAGTGTTTCATAAGTAAACAGAGCAGACCCTGATCAGACTACTCCTACAGGAGCCATCTGATCTTGCTCTTAGTCTCTGGGGACATGTGAATTATACTATATATTGTATTTGATGTGGGTAATATTTTAGATATTGAAATGAATTTGCCTTGACATACACTCCAGCTAATCTTGGTATTGGTATGCCGATGTTAGCCAGTAACTTAATTCCTCCTGGCATGACCGTCCACTTACAGAGCGAGAATGGAATCCTTGGACTGGTATGGATAAAAACATGAATTCCTGTAGGAATTAAAATATAATTTCCTTGATAGGCTGGAAATGCCTTTTAAATTTTTTTTTTATTTAATTAACCCGTTCCCACATTTTGACGCCTCTGTAAAAGTCACTTTTTGAAACCATTCTGGTAAATAGAGCATTTGGGAGCAAATGCTCTATTTATCAGAATGGTTTCAAAATTACACAATTCTAAAAAATCCTTTTCTCTAGTAAATGCTCCTTTTTGGTAGATTTTTTCAAAGAGGCTAGGTCTAAATTAAGCCTAAGTGGAAATGGGTTAATTGAAACAAAAAGAGAGTAAAAGTAGACTCATTTACATAATAGAAGCTCTAGATTTTTTTGAAATAGCATATTATAAATTTATATTGTGTGCACATTACATCACCTTTAGTTTCATATTCAATGGAAACATTTCAGAAACCATATCAAGTAAATACAAGTACATGTATTACTTTTTATATGCCCATTTGAAAAAAGGGACACATTATGGAATGGAGGTGTCTGTCTGTCCTTGTGCCTGTAACATCTCTAACTCAAGTTCTGCTTGGTCATGGATCCTTCTCAAATTTAACCACAATGTTTATCTGGACATGCCATAGTAGAATGTCCAGTCCTGGTACACATATTCAAGGTCAAGGTCGCACAAATGGACTTAGAATTTGCGTTTAGCAAATATGTTAAAATGTCTGTCTGTCTGTAACATCTCTAACTCAAGCTCTGCTTGAATCGGTGAATCCTTCTCAATTTTCACCACAATGTTTATCTGGACATGCTATGGTAGCATGGGTGTGTCCCGGTACGTATATCCATGGTCAAGGTCTCACAATTGGACTTAGAATTTGCGTTTAGCATTTGCGTTAAGAAATATGTTAACCTCAATTTGGTCCACTTACTTACATAACCCTTTGAGATAAAGCTTCAAAACTTGGAACACTTGTTCACCATTATACGTTTTATCTGTAGGCAATAGTACATAACTCTGTCAATCATTTTGACAGAATTATGGCCATTTTTTGGTTAAGGTAATTGTTAAAGTCCACTTATTTACATAACTGTTTGAGATAAAGCCTTGAAACTGGGAACACTTGTCTACTATTACATGCTTCATCTGTTTGAAAAAATGGGATGTATTATGGAATGGTGCTGTCTCTCCGTCTGTCTGTCTGTAACATCTCTAATTCCAATTCTGCTTGGTGGATCCTTCTCAAAGTTTATCTAGACATGCTACAGTAGCATTGGTGTGTCCCCTTATGGATATCCAAGGTCAAGGTCACACAATTTGACTTAGAATTTGCATTTAGCAAATATGTTAACCTCAGTTTATGTTGAACTAGGCCTCAACGGCCCACTGGCACTCTTGTTTTACATATTTTATGTAAATGAAGATTTTTTTTTTCTAATTTTAGTTTTAATCTTCTATGTTATCTGCAGGGTCCCTTTCCAACAGAAGACGAGGTTGATCCAGACCTGATAAATGCTGGCAAAGAAACAGTGACCAACTTGTCTGGCAGCTCCTTCTTCTCTAGTGAGGAGTCCTTTGCCATGATACGAGGGTGAGTGATCTTTTACTCCGTAGTTAGTTTGTAGGAAATAACAACATAATTAATATTAACCCTTTCCCTGTTCTATGTTTATTACGAATTTTAATACCTACTTAATATTCATGGAAAAAATAGTTAAAATGAAACATGGAAGGTGGAATATTGTAGCCATTTTAGAAAGTAGGAGCCGTCTGATCTGGGTCTACTCTGTTTGCAAATGCGTGAAAACACGTTTATATGAGGGAAAGGGTTAACTACCAATGAAGATGATATTCCAAAAAGGGAATTAATATAATACATAAATACTTGAATAGCTCTGATCTAATATTTTGATCGTTAAGGGCCTTTTTCTCTGTTCTCTTTGATTTTATGGCTGAATGCATGTAACAAAAATGTGACATGTATTTTGACATGAGAATCTTTGAAAAAGGCCCTTAGTGGTCGAAATATTAGACCAGAGCTATTTAAATATTTATGAATATTAATTAGCTGAATTTTTATAATGTCATATGAAAACAGGAATTTTGGGCCATGGCAGAAACTGTAGGATCAGATCTATACAATGCAGACCGTAATCAAATGGCTCCTACAGGAGCCATCTTTTCTGAGTGTACTCTATTTGCATAGGTGTTATGGAGTAAAGGCAGGCCTCGAAAAATTTCTCTACATGTCACTTTTCCTGTAGGAAGAGTGACTAGGAATTCCTACTCGTCCTCCAGAAAAGTTTCTCGTCCTACATTTTTAGGCAAACACCGTTATACTGTCAGATTACTTGAAAATAACTTTGATCTGATTGAGTTGTTAAATCGAAAGCAGAACGATATCACAAATTGTGGGTACACATTATGTGGACTTGCATAGATGGGGCTTTATACCATGTTCGCTACTCTTTTCTTTTAATGTTTTTCTCTTTAATCCCTCCTCTCGTCAACTCTCCCACCACCAAATAATGTCGTGGTCTGTCGCTAATTTGCCATTTCGGTTTGACACCAGGGCGACAGATAAAGCGGTGTTGATATAAACATTTACCCCGCTTACCAGACTGGTTTTGGACTTTTTGAAACAGCGACTATCACGACACTGTATCTTGATTCGCTAACATACTGAACTAATTTCCATTAGCAAGCAACAAGCACTTGCTACAGGAAATCAAGCGTTCAGCTGACCACGAGGTTCAAATGTCAATTGTAAATAACAACTGTTTGAAACGTGAGTTGGCCAGAATTTCAGCTCCAAATAAATTATTATTTCTCCTCCAAAAAGCTACATGTCTCCAAATTTTTTACTCGTCCTACACCACTTTCCACTCGTAATTACGAGCGGACGATTGTAATTTTCGAGGCCTGAAAGGGCTAAAGAATTGTTAATTTTTCATTTTCATCCATACTCTTTATTTTTGTACAGGGTCTCGTTTCTTGCTAAGTGTTAGTATGTGTAGTAACTCTTTGACTGTAGGATAATCAAAGTGGAACAGCCCAGCAGTTTTTAGTTGTAGAGTCCATTCAATATTAAACCTTTTCCTGTTCTACATTTATTCCAAATTTAGATATCTACTGAATATTCATGAACAAATACATGTAGTTATAATGAAATATGGAAGGGGGAAATTGTAGTCATTTTAGAAAGCTAAGAAATGGATCTTTCAAATTCCATTAGCAAACAGAGCAGACCCTGATCAGATGGCTCCTATAGGAGCCATCTGATTTGGGTCTACCCTGTTTACAAATGTGTAAAAACATGTTTATATGAAGGAAAGGGTTAAATGCTAAACTTTGCTAGAGCATTTTGAATAACAAACAGTACAGACACAGACCAGAGGGCTCCTATAGGAGCCCTCTAGTCTGGGTCTACACTGTTTGTGCAGGCGAGTACACATGTTTCCTGCATTCAAAGGGTTAAAAGTCATGACGTGTGTATTTATTTCCAAGGGGGCATGTTGACATCACCATCCTGGGAGCCATGCAGGTGTCTAGATATGGAGATCTGGCAAATTACATGATCCCTGTAAGTATTGACACATACATGAACAGCAAAAAAGAATTATTCAAGATTCATATACCCTTGGACACTTTCTTGTATGTTTTGTGGGAATTCAAATACATACGAGTTTATGGGACAAAATACTGAAGCAGAATTGATCAAACTTTCAAGAAAACAATCACCAAAATCTGTACACGTGCAAACAGTTTTAAATATTTCATTACAACTTCATGTCAATCTTCGGTTTACCCATTCCCTCATAGACTATTTTGAGACCCGTTCTCTTTGAGTAAATCTACTGAAAACGGAGCATTTAATAAAGAAAAGGAAATGAAAAGAGAATTGTGTAGTTTTGAAAGCAATGTGATAAATAGAGCATTTGCTCCTATGGAGCAAATGCTCTATTTCTCACATTGCTTTCAAAAAGTGTCTTTACAGAGGTGTCAATAGGCATCCATATTAGGGAATAGGCTAATAATTGCATTTCTCCTCACTACCATATGAAGAAATGGAACTTTATTCTTTTATGAATCGTTTACCTGATAGAAATCCTTTTGATGTCTTACAATAATAAAACCAATAATTCTGCAACATACCAATGTCCTTGTGGAGAATCACAAAAATTATTAACATGATGACCTGTCTTTACTTTTAAGCTTGTAAAGCCAGAGACTTCATACTTGGCATGTACATACATACCCATCTCATGAAACTGCAACCTTTGAGTGGTGTCCTGTCAGGTCATGCTTGGAAGTCTCACAACATATCTTATCTTTTCTGAAATTAAACAAAAGTGATTGACATGTTGAGTCACAGTGCATAACATAATGTTTTCCCAATTAGATTCAAGATGTCTGACATGCAGCCATTTTATGATCTTGAACGTTGCAATTTCCTTGTGCATCTATCTACACATGCAGTTTTGCTGTATTTTCATTATATTATTATTTACAACAACTGGAGAGTCATGGCAGTGTTGCAGGAGTATGATGTTGATTTGCTATGAACTGGTGTTAACTAATTGCTAATTTTGAGATGATTTTGCCTGTAAACTTAACCCCTTCCTTCATACAAATGCTGTGTCACACTTTTGCAAACAGAGTAGACCTAGATTTGATTCGGATCTGCTCTGTTTGCCTATGAAATCATGATAAATTTGACTGCAGTTTCTTGCAATGCTAAAATTCATACGCCATTATACAAATTCAGCTAATAAATAGTCATGATGTTATTATTTGTTACATGAATATTCAACAGGAAAATGGTTGAAATAACAGGACACTATCTCTCCAGTCTGTTAATGCTTTTGATGTTTCCACAGGGAAAGATGGTGAAAGGAATGGGCGGAGCCATGGATCTGGTATCCAGTGGCAACAAGGTGATAGTTACCATGGAACACACAGCCAAGGGAGGTAAACACAAGATATTAGAAAGCTGTTCTCTACCACTGACTGGGAAAAACTGTGTGGATATGATCATTACAGAAAAGGTGAGAAATACAGCACTGCAGCTGAAGAAATAAATACGACTATGTCTTTCACCACTTTTGTATTAACTGTTTCCCTGTTCTGTATTTATGTAAGAAATAATGACAACATGAATATTTTTAGCTCAATTTTTATAATATAAACTTTTCAAGGGACTTTTTGCTTTGACAAAAATTGTAGAATCATATCTATACCATGTCAAAAGCAAACCCTGGTCAGAAGGCTCCTATAGAAGCCATCTGATCTGAGTCTACTCTGATTGCAAATGCGTGAAAAGGCATTTATATGAGAGAAAAGGAACATAAGCACATTTTCAATGAACATTCATTGCAGCTTTATATTTCTTACATAAATATTCATGAACTAAATGGTTAATTTTCAATTATATTGTTATCCTCAATAGGACTGACATTAACCCTTCCCCTCATGCCTTATCAGACAGAGAGACCCAGATCAGACAGCTCCTGTAGGAGCTGTCTGATCTGGTTTTATTCTGTTTGCTTATGACATTATAACAGATCAGGCTTTGTAGTTTCTACCAATACCAAATAATCCTGTGTACAAAATTATGTAAAGTGTAGATGTGCATGACCTAATTGTTTTCATTATACACATGTATAACATACACTGTAACAGGAGTTATCAGACCTTGGATTTGCAATCAAGGCTGCCTTTGGGGGTGGGGGTGTTCATCACCTTTAGTGATAGTTCTAGTTAGGGCCCTGCTTTAGAAATGCAGAAGCACTGTAGGAATCACATTCGTCCGTCAACACTTTTGATGTAACACAATAACTCAAATAGTACTTCACATATTGGTTTCATTTAAGGGCATGTGCTTAGTATCATCAGAGGAAGACGCCTATTGTTTTTGGGTTTGATCAGTTATCTGCCCTTGATTACAGGGCCCTTTCTGACTGAGTCAGTTTTCTAGTTATACTGGTTGTATTCACAGTGTGTCTTCAATGTGGACGATGAGCGAGGTTTGGTGCTGACAGAACTGGCTGAGGGTGTTTCAGTGGAGGACATCGTAACAAGCACAGGCTGTGAATTTGAGGCAAGACAGTTTACTCTTAACAACTTAATTCTTAACCCTTTACTCCATAAATACTTTTTTATGCCTTTGCAAACAGAATAGGAGCTATCTGATCAGGGTCTGCTCTGTTTGATTATATGTTAAAGCTTCTCTACTGTTTGCCATAATCTTATACATGTATTAGAATAATTGAGAGTCATAATGTGTAGAGTCTTGCATGAATATTCATCAATTAAAGAGTTAACCTGTAATATGAATCAGTAAAATCAGTATGACCCATAATATCATAGATATTATGACCTAATTATGCATTTATGAACAGAGTAGACCCAGATCAGACATCTCCTGTAGGAGCCATCTGATCAGGGTCTGCTGTGTTTGCTTATGGAAATAATATAGATATGATTCTATGGTTTCCACCTCTAAATAACTCAAACGTCCTGTGTTTATTGGCCATTATAGAAAATTTAGTTGACCCTTTCCTCCATAAATACAGCTTTCTACGCCTTTACAAACAGAGTAGACCCCGATCAGATGGCTCTTATAGGGCCCTTCTGATCAGGGTCTGCTCTGTTTGCTTCTATAATAATATAGATCTGATTCTATAGCTCCTACTTTGGCAAAACATTCATGTTTTAATATGTCACTTTAATAATTAATGTAATTAATATCCAGGATGTCATTATTTCATGACGGTAATTTCAACAAAACCATTATGTCGATAATAAAATATTTATTTTGTGCTCCGCCGCCACTATATCAATATAAAACGCAAATGCAAAAGATATGTAAAACATGAACATATGTATAACAGAACATAACCGATGTCATTATTTCTCACATGAATATTCATGGAGTAAAGGGTTTATGAATAATGATGAAGTAATGAATTCTTATATGAATATTAATGAGGTACATGTAAATGTATTTTGTTGTTTAACATGAGGCTCCAGTCCTACTTGTTTATATAATGTTGTTCAACATTTTCTGAAATTTCTATTATGAATCAGTTTTATATTGGATTGTTCTATGCCGGTAAGGAAAACAGTATAACGTTTATATGGGTCATGTTAAAGATTGAAGTCAAATGGGCTTTGTAGGGACTTGTGGCTGACAGAAGAATATTCATTTCCTAATGTAGTGATTGTTAGTAATAGAGAAATGTTATTTACCATAGCTTTTGCTTGTCTCCGGGTTAATATAACCATCACATATTTTTTGTATCTAACATGTGTAATATAAGATGTGATGTAACACGATTACCTGGCGTCCTGACGCATCTTTGCTACTAAATATAGAATCTAGCCATCATCGCAAAGATGAAGCGAAATTCCGACTATTTTCCTGCCCTCTCATCTAAATCTTGAAGCTGAGCGAATCACTTATGTAATAAAAAGAATCTGTCACAAGTTTTCATTTGAGATCAACTTTTCTTAAACTCGTCCGGAAAAAAAGCTATTAAGCTCGCCAAACGCTTGCTAAATTTAAAAAAAAAAAAATTGACTTAGCCCTTTCCTCCATAAATATATGCCTTTCTACACCTCTGTTATAACCACTTCTTGAAACCATTGTGATCAATAGAGCATTTGCTCCTATAGAAGCAAATGCTCTATTTATCACAATAATTTTACTTTTCTCTAGTAAATGCTCCTTTTGGGTAGATTCATTCAAAGAGGTTGGTTCTAAAAATAGTCTATGGAGGAAAGGGTTAAGAAAAGTTTACCTCAAATGACAACTCGTGACAGATCCTATACATTGTATATCTTTACTTACCACTTTGTTTGTCTTTTGTTTTCAGATGGCAAGTGATGTTAAACCTATGGGACAAATATGAGCATTTGGAGGCAGTTTTTGGGATATTATTCACTGTACATACCTCACTAGTCATCAGAGTGAAGTGGAACATAGACATTCTATTGTGGGATATTGATGAATCACAGATTGGAGTGCTGAATGCCATTCAAGTGACTGTGAACAGCTGCCTTGAACCCTTTGGTTGCTAAATTTTCAAAGTGGTTTAACCCTTTACTCCAGACACCTTTGCAAACAGAGTAAACCCAGATCAGATAGTTCCTTGTAGGAGTTGTCTGATTAGGGTAAGCTCTGTTTGCATATAGCATATCTTTGATTGGATTTTATACTATTTGGCCTACTGTTCATTTCAATTTACTTTGTCACTGAATTTGAATCGAGAATTTTTTTCACTTCTTACCGGATCGAGATCAAATTTAAGTCACTTGTGTCATCGTTTTTCACGAACTCTGTGCCCGAGTTTCCCTTGAATCCGTCTTCAAATATATTATTTCATGCATAAAAACAATGTTTTCCCATTGTAAACACGTTCATTTCAAATTGCAAATGGCGGACGATTGACGTCGAGTGGAACGTTCGAATTTAACAAAGGGTAATTATAGCTCTTAAAAGTTGACGTCATACACGAAATTACGTCATTTATTTCATATCAGTATGCTATTCACCCCTCTTGAAAAATGATATGCTCCACGATCCATACAAACGGCGGCCATTTGCAAAGAAACAGCTGATCGAATTAGCATGTAGAAAATGCATTTTCGGCATTTTATTCCTTGTTACTGCATGAAATTAAGGGATATTTAGCATGGGAGTTCGTGAAAAACGATGCGATCAAATGAAATATATTTAAGGTCAGTCTGACTCGAAATGAAAAAAATATCGACTAAAATTCAGTGACAAAGTAAATTGAAATGGACAGTAGTTATGTATTCATTTGTTTTATATAACAGTTGAGAATAATTAATTAATATTCATAATGAGATGTAGTCTGTCATGAATATTCATGGAGTAAAGGGTTAATGACAGAGGCCATTATATCAGAAGAGATTAATTTTGCCTGCAATGTAGACCATGTCTGAGGAGTCCTGTGACCATGGTCTACACTGTCTGCAATTGCCATATAATTAGATTCTCTCAATCATGCAAAAAATGTTCTTAGGACAATCAACTGACATAAGATGTTTGCATTTAAATGCTGGTAATAAACGCCATTATATGAGCTACTCAAGCATTTAAATGTCCATTTTGAGTTTTGCAAACAGAGTAGAACCTGACCAGTTGCTGTATCAGGCTAATCAAGGTCTCTAGGTTGGCATCTTTACAAACAGAGTAGACCCAGATCTCCTACAAGAGCCGTCTGATCAGGGTCTACTTTTAGTTATGGAATGATAAAAGATATGATTTTATTGTTTTAAAATGGCAAACAATCCATTATACAAATTTAGATAGTGACTATTCATGAACTCACAAACTCTTGCATACATAATTATGAAGGAAATGGTAAAATACAGAGCCCATTTACTATGGAATCATAAACATTATGAGAGGATTTGCATGACAAACAGTGCATACACTGCTCAGAGGACTCTTATAGAAACCCTCTGAACCTGGTCTACACTGTTTGCAAAAAAAACACATTCAAAGGGTTTTCATTGCATCTACTGATCTAGATCTACACATTCTGCAAAGGCATGTTTTCTCAAGGACAGACTCATGTAGTGTTGCACCTGTTAATATTGAACGTAGTTTTATAAATAGTTATTGCATTGATGTACAGTAGAGTAGAACTTGTCTTATGTCGTCATCAAAAAGAAGTGTCATTAATGGGTCTGTAAGGCAGGTGGTAGCTTAATGTAGGTCAACAGTAATGCATTACTTTTGCCCTGCATTAAGCAACTACTTGCTTTTTAACATCCCTTTATTCAATATAGGAATGGCCACTTAGAGCAGGTTCTACTGTACATAGATACTGCTCACTTCTTAGATCTGATGAAGAATTTATTTTATGTATGCGCTCTGTCTATAATGATTTCAAAACTATAGTTAAAAAAGAAAGATTTTTTTAGTTATTGACAATCATACCTATTAGGAAACATTCTTACATTATAATTGTTTGTATATTTATCTATTCATTGTTTGATATGAAATTAATATCTTTTTTTTTTTTTGGAGTGTTTTAACAGAGTTGCATGCTTGATTGTTGAATATTTTTTTCTTTAAGAACAAAGTTAATTCATTGGATAGTGCAACTCTACTTGCATTGTTTGGGTTTGCCCTGCATTATACATGTATATACTGGTATATATATTCAGGATTTAGGGTTATGCGAGATTTTGAATGCAAAGTGAATGCTGGTATAAAATTGTGGTTTAAACATGTATGAAAATAAAACATTTTGGTTTTATAGTGAGTATGTTTAATTTTTCTTTGCTGCACAATGGTCATGCATGCATTACTATGCAATTGCAAAATAAATGAGATTTAACGCTTTACTCCATAAATACACCTTTGCAAACAGAGTAGACCCAGATCAGATGGCTCCTGTAGGAGCTATCTGATCAGGGTCTGCTCTGTTTGCTTATGATACAATATAGGTATGATTCTACAGTATCTGACATAACCAAAAATTCCTGTGTTTGTGTACCATCATAGAACATAATCTAATTAATATTCTGTATAATTCATGATGTTATTATTTCTGATAGAATATTCATGGAGTAAGGGTTAAGCACACTGGGAAAATTATGTTCTTTTTCACCCTTTACCATATAGACATACCTTTGATGCATTCACAAACAGAGTCGACCCAGATTAGTCTACACCTGTAGGAGCTACTTGATCAGGGTCTGTTCTGTTTGCTTTACATGAAATAAAATAGATCTATTTCTGCAGTTTCGCCCATGGTATAAATTCTCATGTTCACAATGCCTTTATAAAAATTCAGCCCATTGATATTCATCATGTCGTTATTTCTGGCATAATTATTCTTTAGGTAAATAGTTAATTTTCTGACAAATGAAATCACAATTCCCAACAGTTTAATCTCAGATAAGACTGCAGTTTTATCTGTATCCTAACTGTTTGCAAAGGTTATGAATTAGCCCATACCATGAGGTTGGTGAATCAATATGGTTCTGATCCCATTCCCTCATAGGCTATTTTTAGATCCAACCACTTTGAATAAATCTACCAAAAAGGAGCATTAACTAGAGAAAGGGAAAGGGAAAAATTTATAATTTTGTAGTTTGAAACCATTGTGATAAATGGACCATTTGCTCCTATAGGAGCAAATGCTCTGTTTATCACAATGGTTTCAATGGGGGAATTTTACATAGGCGTAAAAAGGCGTATTTATGGAGGAAAGGGTTAACCCTTTACACCATAGATATGGCTTTTAACACCTTTGCAAACAGAGTAGACCTGTTGGCTTATTACATAATGTCTGATCCTACAGTTCCTGCCACGGTCATTATAAAATTCAGCCAATCAGTATTCATGATGTCCATACATGAATATTCATGGTGTAAAGGTTTAAAGGTATTTAGTTGATATGGACAGATATTGAGATTTGTCATTGGCCTTTCCTGACAAGGAAACCACATTTACCTCTAGCATGGATAGACAATTGTCTCCTCCTGACATGATTAAATGCTTCTCAAATCAGATTTCTTTCATCAATTTACATGTACAGAGAGATTTTGCTACTGCTATATTCTCACTGTTGAACAGTCTACTTATACAAATAGTGCCTTATGCAACCTTTTTATACCTTTATTCCTTTAGATTAATCTTTGATAACCTTTGCCAACATTATGGATGGAAATGAGATGTGAAGTAATGTGGCATCTCATCAGGATCCATATTCAATGACACTGATTATACTGTTGAAACACAAATGAAGAAAAACACCAGTTTGAAATCAGAAGCAGAGTTAATTGTTCTGGCAGGTACATGTCATTTCTGTTAACCCTTTCCCTGCAAACAGAGTAGACCCAGATCAAACAGCTCCTATAGGGTTTGCTCCTTGAAATAATATAGATATGATTTACTCTCGTCCTGTGTTAACCCTTTACTTCATAAATACGCCTTTGATAACAGAGTAGACCCAGATCAGGAGGCTCTTGTAGGAGCTGTCTGATCAGGGACTGCTCTGTTTGCTTGTGAAATAATTCAGATATGACTCTTCAGTTTTCAAATTTCCTGTCGTGGTTCATATGCCATTCTAAAAATGGACCTAATTAATATTCATGACATTGTTATTTCTTACATGAATATTCATGGAGTAAAGGGTTAGGTTGGTTGCTATAGTGAACTGTTACTGTATGTTATGTTATGGAGATACGTACAGCAAGTTAAGCAGTATTATAGGACCTAGTGTTCTGTACTCAGTTTGAAGCATATCATAATGTATGTTTTGCAGAGTAATAAATATGAAGGAGAACTAGTTTATTATTGTAGTTTGTTCAGTGAATACACATGTATGTACAGTAAAACCTCTCTATAACGGCCACTAAATTGTAGTAATTAGTTGGTATTTAGGGGCAGGTGCCTGCTTAAAGTAAGGTGAAAGTAGAACAGAACGCTCCTATAGGAGCGTTCTGTTATACTTTCACCTTGCTTTAATCAGCCACCAGCCTTTAACCAAAACTACTTGATGTAATTTAGTGGCCGTTATAGAGAGGTTTTACTGTATACTGTAAAACCACTCAAAAGCGACCACTTAATGAATAAACATAGATGGTTGCTTAACCCTTTCCCAGTTGAATATTCACGTAAGGAATAATTACATGAATATTTATTTGCTGATTGTTTATGATGGCATTTGTACACAGGGTGTTTTGGCTCTGTCAGCAACTGTAGGATCATATCTATATTATACCATAAGCAAACAGAGCAGATCCTGATCAGACGGCTCCTATAGGATGCATAAAATATTGTATGATTCTGAATAATGGGTCTTTGAATGTCACTAAAAATGTTCTTACAATACCAGAGCAAAGCCTAACAAAGCATTCAACGTTTTCAATCACTTAATTAACCCTTTACACCATGCATATTCATGAAAGAAATAATGACATTATGAATACATGGCCATGGCACAAACCTGTAGAAGTCTTATTAGTTGATGTCCCAGTATAGGCTACCATGCACCCCACTGCAGAAACTTTTTCACATATACCAAGTTGTTTAGAAAGTCAAGTGGGTCAATATTCCAACCTGTCCTTAAACATAAACACAATTGAAAGGTATAGGCCCAGGGCCCATAATGAAACCCTCCCCCCCCCCCACCCACCCACCCCCACCCCCACCACCACTAGCGGGATTTTGGTACACCTATATTTTCTTAAAGCTTAGGGTATATGTTAACAAGTTCCGGTTGTTGGAGGAATATTGGATGCTGGATAAGCAAACGGTCAGCGTGTTTCCATGGCAACCGCCAACATTTCGAAGTTTTAGCATTAGCGTCATTAAGATGCAAAAACATAATTTATTTTGTTTATACAACTTCCAAAATAGTTTTAAAATAATATCAATATATTTATCACATGTCAGGCGTCTTTTATTCATAATTTGCTCATTTGCATATTCATGAATATTAATGAGAATCTGAAACAGACTGCTTAAATTGTTAAAAAAAGACCTTAATTATCAAACAAATATGTTATGTTTATTCATATTAAAAGGTTTCAAATGGCACATTAATGTTGTCAGGTCATTTATTTATTTATTTTCTGTTCCATATATACACAGTATTGCTTCAGTATAGCAAAGAAAGTTGGCGGGGTAAAATGGCCCCACAAAATGTAACAAATGCTATTTTGTCAATAAGTGGTTTTAAGATGAATGACAAAATAAATTTGCACATAATAATTAAAACAATGTTCTCTACGCACAAAATTGTCCCAGTTTAAGAACAATCTGCTATCTTGCTCATTTGCATATTCATGAATATTAATGAGAATCTAAAAAATGCTTAATTTTTTTAAATAATGACCTTATTAAGCACACGAGTATGTTATGTTTAACCATTTTTCATATTAAAAGGTTTCAAATGACACATAAATGCTGTAAGGGCATTTATTTATTCATTTTATGTTCCATAGATACACAGTATGGCAAAGAAAGTGGGTGGGGAAAATGACCCCCAAAATTAAAAAAATGCTATTTGTTGATGCATGGTTTTAAAGATAAATGACAAAGTAAATTTGCTTATGATGATTACAACAACGTTCTCTATGCACAAAATTGTCCCAGTTTGAGAACAAACTACTATTGTGCTCATTTGCATGTTCATGAATATTAATGAGAATCGAAAAAAAATGCTAAAAATTGAAAAAAATGACCTTATTCAGCAAATGAATATGTTATGTTTATTCATTTTTCATATAAAACGTTTTCAAATGACACATAAATGTTGTCAGGTCATTTATTTATTCATTTGCTGTTCCATATATACATGTACACAGTATTGCTTCAGTATAGCAAAGAAAGTTGGCAGGGTAAAATGGCCCCACAAAATGTAACAAATGCTATTTTGTCAATAAGTGGTTTTAAGATGAATGACAAAATAAATTTGCACATAATAATTAAAACAATGTTCTCTACGCACAAAATTGTCCCAGTTTGAGAACAATCTGCTATCTTGCTCATTTGCATATTCATGAATATTAATGAGAATCTAAAAACTGCTTAATTTTTTTAAATAATGACCTTATTAAGCACACGAGTATGTTATGTTTAACCATTTTTCATATTAAAAGGTTTCAAATGACACATAAATGCTGTCAGGTCATTTATTTATTCATTTTATGTTCCATAGATACACAGTATGGCAAAGAAAGTGGGTGGGGAAAATGACCCTCAAAATTAAAAAAATGCTATTTGTTGATGCATGGTTTTAAAGATAAATGACAAAGTAAATTTGCTTATGATGATTACAACAACGTTCTCTATGCACAAAATTGTCCCAGTTTGAGAACAAACTACTATTGTGCTCATTTGCATGTTCATGAATATTAATGAGAATCGAAAACAAATGCTAAAAATTGAAAAATATGACCTTATTCAGCAAATGAATATGTTATGTTTATTCATTTTTCATATAAAACGTTTTCAAATGACACATAAATGTTGTCAGGTCATTTATTTATTCATTTGCTGTTCCATATATACATGTACACAGTATTGCTTCAGTATAGCAAAGAAAGTTGGCAGGGTAAAATGGCCCCACAAAATGTAACAAATGCTATTTTGTCAATAAGTGGTTTTAAGATGAATGACAAAATAAATTTGCACATAATAATTAAAACAATGTTCTCTACGCACAAAATTGTCCCAGTTTGAGAACAATCTGCTATCTTGCTCATTTGCATATTCATGAATATTAATGAGAATCTAAAAACTGCTTAATTTTTTTAAATAATGACCTTATTAAGCACACGAGTATGTTATGTTTAACCATTTTTCATATTAAAAGGTTTCAAATGACACATAAATGCTGTCAGGTCATTTATTTATTCATTTTATGTTCCATAGATACACAGTATGGCAAAGAAAGTGGGTGGGGAAAATGACCCCCAAAATTAAAAAAATGCTATTTGTTGATGCATGGTTTTAAAGATAAATGACAAAGTAAATTTGCTTATGATGATTACAACAAAGTTCTCTATGCACAAATTCAGTTTGAGAACAAACTACTATTGTGCTCATTTGCATGTTCATGAATATTAATGAGAATCGAAAAAAAATGCTAAAAATTGAAAAATATGACCTTATTCAGCAAATGAATATGTTATGTTTATTCATTTTTCATATAAAACGTTTTCAAATGACACATAATTTATTATGATAAATGTTGTCAGGTCATTTATTTATTCATTTGCTGTTCCATATATACATGTACACAGTATAGCTTCAGTATAGCAAAGAAAGTTGGCAGGGTAAAATGGCCCCACAAAATGTAACAAATGCTACTTTGTCAATACCGGTAAGTGTGTTTAAGATGGATGACAAAGTAAATTTGCACATGATACTTACAACATTATCTATGCACATAATTGTCCCAGTTTGTAAACAAACTACTAGTGTGCCCGTTTCTGTGCTTTATACCCCACCCCTTCCAGAACTAAAATGGAATATTATATCAATATCGTTCTTCCTCTTCAGAGTCGCCAGCTGGACGATCTCGCGAGCCGATACTCACTGGCTGGAACCAGCAAGACGAGCCTTGCTGGCAGCCCAACCCCCTCCCCTTCGGTGGCCCCCAATCCCCTATCCTGCTTGGGCTCCTCCTGGCTTTGCCCCCCTCCCCCCCCCCCTACAACAGCCTGTCTGGCCTCCATACCGGTCAGGGCATTTGGTGAGTTTGACTCGGGGACCGACAGTCCTCTTCCTCGCCCACTCATAGTCCACTCTTCAGAGCCTGTAGGAGGTCCTCCTCTCCGGGTAACGCCGTCCGCGACAGTCACCAGGGTGTAGTCTGAGGGGGAACAGGACGTCCTGTAAATAATGGCTCATAGGGACAATCCTATTTTCAGGGAGTCAGATCCAACTGGAGCGTCGGACCTAGAGGAGGCTCAGTCATCGGTCGTCGACGAATCTGAGCTGTCATCGTTTCCATAGATAAGGCGTGTGAGGACTGTTTTCGCCTTCCTCCCGCCTTTCATATGCCCTAGGCCCCCTAAGCCAACCCAAAAGGGCTGGCTCTTGTCCTTTGAGGGAGAGCTTACGAATCTCTCTAAGTCTCGGGAGTCTCTCCCCAGTCTAGATTCTTTCTGTTTGACTGGCAGACCTGGATGAAGATTTCCATTCCCGGCTTGCAGTCAGCTGGACCATGTCCTCAAAACTTTCGAGATCCATGGCTCCTTCCTCATCTCTCAGGCCACCAGACAGCCACTCTGGGATATTCGACCGGATCCCCTTGCTGGATACCAACAGCCCCAGGGCCTCGTCTCTACTCAAGCGGTAGGAGCTGCTGCGCCAGAGACAGCAAATGGGAGTTGCTTCCAACATAGACCTTTCAGCTGCTGCTCTATCAGTAGAGCTAGCTTCAGAGTCTCCTTCCTCTGAAGTTACCAAGCGCCTTTCCTACCAGGTGGGCAGTTTGTCCGCCTCTGCCCTGCAAGACACCTACAAGGTTGAATTGCGGCAGGTCAATTTGCCTCGGAGCTTCTTTTCGGAGGCAAAATTAGGGAGAAGGAACAGGTGGACAAGACTTCTCCAAGGAGTTCTTCTGTATCTTGCCCTTCTTCTTGGAAGATCCCCAAAATCCCCATGGCTATGTGCAAACCTTCTAAGGGCCTTTCTAAGCCCTAGGGAAACATGGTCTTAAGAACAAGCCATCTTCTACCCTTCAGTGGGGTTCGGCCAAGAGCCGCATTAGACCGGTCCCTGTTCCCCCACCTCGGGCAGGCGGCCCAGAGCTGTCCCTGCTCCCACCCTAGGGGTTCTGGTCCTTCGAGGCATCAGCTCTAGGAACTAGCTCTTTCTGCACCCACTCCTATCCGACCTTCCATTCTTGTGGACGCCAGACTGCTTCACTTTGTCGCAGCATGGCGCTATATCACACCTGATCCTTGGTCCCTCACTATTGTAGAGGCAGGTTATCATATCCCTCTGGTTTGGCAGCCTCCTATTTCCAGGGTCCCTATTCATCAGTCGTCAGATCATGCGAACACACCGGACTCTGGGTCCTCACTTCTCGCAAAAGGGGCAGTAGAAAGGGTACTCAACGAGAATTCGGTGGGCTTTTACAGCCGTCTATTTCACGTTCCAAAGAAAAATGGCGCATTTTGACCAATCATCAACCTTTCTACTCTAAACATGTATGTAAAGGCTGGCTATCAAACCGGACCAATTGGGCATTTCCATGGATTTCTCGGGTGCATATTTTCATCTCCCAATTCACCCAGCAGACAGACCGCCATTGCGCTTCTGCCGTGGGGGTACCGTTTACTAGTTCCAGGCATTGTCCTTTGGTCTCATTACGGCCCCCAGAGATTTCACCAAAGCCATTGGGGTCGTAGCGGCCTATCACCAGCAGAATGGTGTCACTCTGATTGGTGTCACTCTGGTGCTACTTCTGACAGAACTACAGCCAATGATATTACTACAGCTTCTCTGTCGTTTAGCTAATGGCAGACATTATATCGAAGATGGAACTGTTTACGACAGGTTATGGCTACGTAACCTATGGATTGGCAGAGTGACATGTTAGCAACCGACGTGAGCATTGCGAAATGTGTCAGTTCATATAATTAACAGAACTGTCTATCGTAATCGTGTGACGAAATGAGCTGTCAAGTGATGACATCAGCGTCAAGTTCAGACACCTACATGTGCTCTTACAGTTAAACAAGTACTGATATATCTAAATCAAGTAGAAATTTGGAAAATTGGACGTTACTTTATGCCAAATCTACATTGATGTCCGAGTGTTAGAACAACTATATCCTTGTCTTCCTTGATACATGAACTTTCCTTCTGAATCCATCAGCGCTGGACTCATCGGAATTACAGAGATGTGCCTTAGAGACTGGACATTACAATAATATGTTAATCCATGCTTATAACTGTTTTTGTTTTATTTGTATGGGTAAGGGAGGGGTGTAATATTGTCTTGTAAATATGGAGATTGGCAGTATGTTAAGGGATAACATTTGAATAAGGAAGTAATCATTTATCTGCATATGGACTGGCGGTAGTTGCAGGTCAGTTATCATGTATATGGATAGGTTTTCCTGGTTCACTAAACATGTATAAATAGGAGAGCTGAAATGCTAGCAGAAAAAGACTGGCTTGAGCCTGGGTTGAGAAGTCAGAGAGAAAATGCTGCCAGCTTCCATATAGCTATGACTCTGAATAAAAGTTGATTAGAAAATCGAGGCGTTGTTGTACTCCGCTATATCTCACATGACCACTAGATGAGCTCCATTGTTTTTTGGGGTGCTGGAGAAATCGCCTAATGACGAAATCGCCTACAATTAGATATATAGTAAACCAATTGGAGATTTCGCCTAGAAAGCAATTATATAGTGATTGTATTTCACACCTATGGTACAGGTAAAGATAACATGACAGAACTATAAAGAATGTTTGTAACAAGAATAAATTGTCATGTTGTGTTGTTTTCTTGATCAATATGACCAAGATTGGACAGTGCGGCCCCTGATCACCACCTGCAATTTGACAGCCAATAATCCCCCCCCCCCCTTAGGATCTTCAAACTTGCTGTCATGATTAGTCATTAAATTTTAAGAAATGATGCTTACACATTTTTTTCACTATATGTGTGGGTAATGATTTTAAATTAAAATAGATTAGCCTAACCTTTTTTTAGTCTATGGAGTAATAACATATTTAGTTCAGTAAGTGAAGATCCTGTTTCCATTTTATGGTAAACAGTGTGAGAGGACTATAACCCTGAATATCGTTTTGTTTGTTAAAATGTATTTAGCTAAACAGGCTTTGAATATATTTCAAATAGAAGAGTCAATAACTTATTTGCTTCCTCTTTAGAAAGAATGTTAGACTTTATGTAAAAAAACAACATCATAAACCTTTTAATGACGAAGTTTGACCCTTGAAAGTAATATACAGATTTTCGTTTGTAAAAGGTCTAGTGTAATTTCGTAGTGGAGATATAGTCGGATCATTTGTGTTAGAGTACGTGCTTAGGGTAAAGAGAATAGTGGATATAAAGCTTACCTTATAATTAATTCCGTACTGCGATGTTTACGTAACGTCTTAAATCCAGAAAATCACTAGAGATACAAAACCCACGCTGTTGGAGTAAGCCTCTTATATACAGCAGACGACGATCTCGAGTGGTATGGACACTTGAACGTACTTACGTCGACGTTCTCGTCACGTACGTGCAGGTCGGTGATTGGTTACGTTTCGTAATAACCGTCATGTTGGAGTGTGTGTGTCACTCGACTTAAAGGAAGTTAACGTCTGATTCACGGTGGCGTGATCAAATGAGATACGTGGTGCTCTGCGATTGGTTCTAACGTCGATTGTTTTAAGTAGCGATTTCACGAAGGGATGGGTTTTATGATTTGTCACGGAAAGTTTTTATGACTCAGGATCGCGTGACCCCGATGATTCACTGTCGCTTGACTCCGATGACTCAACGTCACGTTCGTGACGTCACTGACCTCTTCAGGCCCACTTGAGTCATTTCCTGTTTTGGGTCCAAAGTGACGCCCCTGTAGTAACAGAATATGCAAAAAGGTCATGTAGGGAATGCAACAGTTCTGCTCAAATTGTTCCAGACTTTACAGGGTCAGCACTGTATTTGAAATGGGTATGTTAATGAAACTGACAGTTTATATTTACAATTTAATTTTTTGTAACGAACACGAATGTAAGATTACTTTTCAGCGGCTAGCTGTCTATTTTCACTTTTGTTCTAGTTTTCCCCCAATCAGAAACTATGTTTCATTGTAATTTGCATAAGACCTACTAGTAATCTTTAGTAAACTGTATTTTCATTAGTTAATACCTTGACTGGCATACAGCCTTTTTATAATGCCTCTACACGTGGTCAAACTAAGTACAATCCAAATAAAAAATATACCATAAAAAATGTAATTCTGAAATAATATTTGCGGGCCGACTTGACCCAGGCCGAGTTGACCCGGCCGACTTGACCCGAGGCCGACTTGACTCAGGGGCCGAGTTTACCCGAGGCCGAGTTGACCCGGGACCAGATACACAGTCTGCTAACGTGTCGATATTCCTGGGTCATTCTAATGACCTAGTAGTTATTTCAAAACACCGTGTTTTATGATAATTAGCTGCTAAGGCCTCGCAAATTGAAATCGATGCAATTGATCCATATTAACCAAATGTAAGGCATTCTGTTATACAGACAGTTTATAAACTTCTCAGAGCTCAGTCAAATCGGCATATAATACAGAATGTGATTATTTACGCAGATGTTTAGCATGGAAGAATGTCGAAAGTTCTGTTCTTAAAATAGATGTACTGGTAATTCCAATAAAATCGAAGTACTGATGATGATTACAAAGCGAAACTTGTATTAAATTGGGATTTAAAGAATATAGGCAAACAAAATTGTTATGGTAGTGAAGATTTAATAATTGTTGTAAATAATAACTGATAATAATGTAACAAGAAGTAATAAACTTCAACAGTATGAAATATATGAGTATACTATAGTAAGAAACATTATGTAGACAAAATATAAACAACAGGATCAGTATTAATTATCTTCAAATACAGTTTTATAAATTTATTTGTCTGAATGTAGTAAACTATTTGTTTATTACAAATGTAAACAGATCCATGAATTTGAAATCACTACTGAATCATATACTGAATTGAGAATAAAAAGGTATAAATAAAATCTCTTTAATAATAGTATAAATGAAAGCGTTACAGACACTGCAGTATTCTTTGCATGAGCACAATGTTTTGAAAATCAAATGTCTGATATTTGGCATAAGATAGCGATTCTAGAAGGAAAATGCTTAGATCGAAAATGCTTAGATCTAACACAGACTCTTTCTCTCTCTCTCTCTCTCTCTCCTCTCTCTCTCTCCCCCTCCCTCTCTCTCTCTCGCTCTCGCTCTCTCTCTCTCCCTCTCTCTCTCTCTCTGTCTCTCTGTGTGCGTCTCTGTTTGTGTCTCTGTCTCTCTATCTATCTATCTATCTCGCTCTATCCTCTCTCTCTCTGTATGCATGTCTCTGTCTCTCTGCCTGTCTCTGTCTCTCTATGCGTCTCTCTCTCTGTTTGTGTCTCAGTCTCTCTCTCTCTCTCTCTGACATATTTGACATATTTTAATAGCTAGGTTATACATGGCTGGGGTACTTCTCGATGTTTCGAAGATATCAGCAAGGGCTTCAACCACATCCTCTCCCGTTTTCCGATTTAATGGTCAGAGCCACGCGTATTTGGAGAACGTGTCGTTGACCAGTATTTGTAGCATTGGTTCAACTCAGCATATTTCACCATATCGATCAATCGGTCATCCATAGATCATCCATGCCGATGTAATGAGGAAAAGTGACCCCCGTTGTAGATCGACCGGGGGGAGGTGGTCGAATTACTATGACCCCTGTTTATAGTACCGAGTGAGTCATAGTACAATGCCCCCCCCCCCCCCCCCCCCCACACACACACACACACAACACACACACTTACGTATAAGAAACTGACCTAACATACGAGATAACAAACTGATCCTAAAAAGTGTGCATAAGTGAAGTAAACTCCTACTCAGTTATTATTATAAATGTCTCCACCAAATGTATATGGGGCATATTGTTTTTGCCAGAGTTGTCCTTCCGTCTGTCTGTCACAAATTTTGCGGTACGCGTAATTAAAAACTGTTAAGGTTAGAATTTTGAAACTTAACAGGAATGTTGCCCAGCACCTCCATATTTTCAGTTCTCCCCTGGTAGTTTTCGACTCATTGTCCTTGAATAGTTTGAATTTGCCGTAATTAATGACAAATTTTGCGGCATGCATAACTCAATCAAAGCACTGAAAGTGCTGCTTGCAAGGGACTTTTAGCAAAGACGGTTATGTATTGGTGTTACAAAGTTTTTCTTTCCAAGTATTTTTGTTGAGGATTTGGTGCAAAAGTGCTATAACTTCGCCACTAAAGTGAAGATGTAACACTAGTTTTGCACCAAATCCGTTACGATGCGATAATGTGTATATAAAGGTTTGTTCATTTGGTTACACCATAGAGATTGTTGAATAAGTTATTGAGTTATTTGAAGAATAACTTGGTAAGGCATGCTTATCCTGAACTATGAGTAGAGGAATAAAATAACTACAAGACAGTTGCATTTTGTGTAAAACATTTATTGGAGAGGTTCAGCAATGAATTGGGAAACACCATGATAAAAGTATTCATGCATAAAGCCCTTAGCAGCATTTGAACGTGTGTATAGTGACCAGCACTATTTGCGTTTTTATGTAGCTATTGTGGGTTTTTATGTTGTCTTGTAGGTCTTTTTTGTCACCAAAACATGAACCAGTGTACAACTGTACATGGAATTTGGGGTATTTTACAGATACTGTTTTAAATTAGCAAACAGTGCAGACTCTGATTAGAGGGTTCCTATATGAGCTTTCTGATCTGGGTTTACACTGTTTGAAAAAAGTAATGAGTACATAAAACAGGTACATAGTGCTGAAAGAGTACATGGCAGACAAATTCAGAAAGGCTAAGTTCCTGTTGACGCGTGTGTTATTCAGTATACTACATGTATGGAAACACGAACTATTCCCACATGAATATTAGTTAAAGAAATTTTACTGTATTTATATTCCAGGACTAAAGTTTACCCATACACAGTATATGTAACTCATTCCCTCATAGTGCCACCTCTTAATGCATTTGCTCTATTTATCACAATGGTTTAAAAATACACAATTCTAAAATTGTTCTTGCTCCTTGTCAGTAGATTTATGGTATCCAACAGGTTGGGTTCAAAAATAGCCTCTGAGGGAATGGGCTAACATGGAATAGTAACAGCAAACCCTGAGCAGACGGCTTCTACTTAGTTGCAAATGTGTCAAAAGTTGTCCATATGAGAAAATGTGTTGATTCATGAATATTGATTTATGACATTATGAATAACAATTTGATAAAACCTTCACTGCATGAATAATCATGTAAAAATTAGCGGCACCATGAATAACTGATTTTTACGTTGGCATAATATGTACACATGAATTTTGGCCTTGGTAGAAACAGTAGATTTAAACTTTTGTTATTTCATATGCAAGCAGAGCATACCCTGATCAAATGGCTGCTACAGGAGCCATCTGATCTCAGTCTACAAAGGCGTAGACAGGCTTCTTTATAGAATAAAGGATTTATTTATATAATGGTCTGTGAGCACAGGAACATTTTTGGCAGATACTACAGAATGAATTAGAGCTTATTCCATAAGCAAATAATATAGGTCCTGACCAGAAAGTGTCTACAGGAACTGTATGATCTGGGTCTACTCTATTTAACCCTTTCCCTCATATAAACGTCTTTTGCATGCATTACGCAGAATAGACCCAGATCAGACGGTTCCTATAGGAGACGTCTGATCAGGGTCTGCTCTGTTTGCTTTTGACATGATATGCATCTGATTCTACAGTTTTTGTCAAAGCAAACAATTCCCTTGAAAGGTTTACATGGTTAAATTTGTGCTAATAAATATTCATGCTGTCATTTTAGCATAGAAACTAAAGAAACAGATCTATTAAATTCCTTTAGCAAACAGAGCAGACTCAGACCAGATGGCTCCTTAAGGAGCCATCTGATCTAGGTCTACTCTGTAAGTGAGTGAAAATGTGTTTATTAGAAGGAATTGGCAATATATTATTCCATAAGCAAATAAAAAAGACCATGAACAAAAAGCTTCTACAGGAACTGTCTGATCTGAGTCTACCCTGTTTACCCCTTTCCCTCATATCAATGCATTTTCACACATTATGCAAATGGAGTTGACCGAGATCAGATGGCTCCTATAGAAGAAGTCTGACTGATCATGATCTGTTCTGTTTGCTATCGACATGATATAGATCTAATTGCATGATTGAAAATATTCATGATGTCATTAATTTTTATATGAATACTGTAAAAGGCATATACTTTTTTGTATATCCAGTAAATGGCTAAAGTAAACACTATCCATGATGTATATTGTAATTTCTTTTCCATATAAGTGACACACAGTTTTGATTGAGATGAGAGTCTGGGATATTCAGTGTCTTCATTCGGAATCCATGATGTCACAGATTTATGTTGAGTCAATTAGCAAAAGAATGATAAATGTATATGTTGGGGACAAATCCTGTATACTGGTCAATGCTGTCCAGGAAGGTGTCCCTTATCTTCTAAACACAGTAGCTTGAAATTATTCCCTGTTGTCTGCTCCCACATTGCATAGCCGGAATGCCTCATGGCTCTGTTATAGTATTCTGCTCCCATGCATGTCTGTGATATGCCAAGATCAATGCCGAAAGTTCTGGGTCAAGGCAAAGTCTATCCATTTGCTGAAATAGAAAAGGACATGCAGTGATTATGTCCCTAAAATCAGCTACTGACTATTTAATCCTTCCTCTGTTCAATATCCATGTAAAACTAATGATATCATAAATAGTTATTAGCTGATATTTTATAATGGCATATGCAAATTAGTTTTTCGGGTATTGGTAGAAACTATAGTCAAATCTATTATAATTTCATAAGCAAACAGCAGACCATGACCAGATGACTCCTATAGGAGCCATATCTGACTGGTCTACTCTGTTGGCAAATGTGTGAAAAAAAACACTTATAGGAAGGACAGGATTAATACTATTGGCAAACTTCCAGGACAACGGTTTGGATACAGATACAGCATAAAGTAACCAAACAACATATTTGGATCAAAACTGTTAATTGCTCAAACGTGGTTGATTGGAAAGTAACTGTATGAAATGATTTTTTTTATCATTCTTTGAACATTCTTCTCAGTTGTCTTTTCAAATACCAGTACATATTGCTTAAAAACTTATTGATGAAAAGGCAGTTATTATGTGCTGACTGCACACTATGTCTACAGTAACAACCCTCTGAATGCACCATATCTGCATTGTTTTGTCACCAAATTACATAGTTTAGGTTTGTTGATGCATTACTGCAATTACATGTGTATAAAATAGACAACTACAATATGTTTTACAGACATCTGCAATTTCATATTATTTGACAGAGACACAACACTGTTGCATATTTTGCACACACACAAAACAAGAGTGTTCGGAGGAACACATGTGTCACCTGCTTGCAGATGACACAAAAACTTATTGTTAATATGAAAAAGGGGAATAACTGAAAAATATTGATGCTAGAGTTGTGGCCCTTGGGTATGACACTTCCTCTTATCATGCTTGTTCCATGTGTGAAATTTGAAAGCTCTATAATTAGTTTAGAAATGACAGCCAAAAAAGAAAGTGTTACGGATAGGCGGACAGACAGACAGACGACGGAAAAGTGATCCCTAAGTGACACACCGCCTCTCGGCAGGTGACATAAAAAAGAAAAACGTGTAATTATTATTAATTCTGATGAAGCTTTTGTACAGTCTGATGTAGACCCAGTTTTAATCTTTTCCCTGTTGTATATATATTCATGTAAGAAATAATGACGTCATGAATATTAATTCTTCATAATGGCATATGAATACATGGAATTTAAGCTCAGGCAGAAGCTTTAGAATCAGATCTATATTACACCATAAGCAATCAAAGCAGACCCTGATCAGACGGCTTCTAGGAGCTGGCTGATCTGGGTCTACTCTGTTTGCACATGCGAGGAAACACGTTTATATATGAGGGAAATGGTTAAAAGTATAAAAAATAAATTAAGTAATTATTCTTAATCTTATATTATTGTTTATCTGTAATCTATTTATAAGCATACTATTACTATTCTTATCTTAGCTTGTTAAAAGTCATTATTTCAACATTTGCCTTGTGGACTTGAAACATATCGACTGAGTAACATTAATCATTACTGTGTAGTGTGTACCCCTCTGGTGTCCCGAAACAAAAAAAGTCGTACCTTTTGTCGAATTATGCGCGATTTCAGTTCTACTGTGCAACAGTATTCAAATTAAATTTAAGAATACACAGTCCAAGTGAAATAATTAAAAGCAGAGTGAAACGGTTTAAAATTTAAACAATTCTTACCTGGTTTATCGATCAGCCATATTTGAAAACACAGTCCGAGATCACGTGATACTTTGCAAAATTTCCCGTGACATCACAGTCTCTAAATTTCGGTCTCCCTAAATAGCATCGAGAAGCGACGAGAAGCGTCCAGAAGAAGAAAAATGTATTTTATTGTCCCAACTGTCCGGACCTGGACGGCTTTAAGACTCAGCTGCTGTCTAGCTCTTCCTCATACTGAGTACAGGCGATGTTTTTAAGTGTTTTTATCTGGAACCTGTAAACGATAATACTTAAGTGGTTCTGCACTCGTATGGAAGAAGAAGAAGAAGAAGGAATGTGTATTAGCTTGAAAGCTTGTTGTTTGCACTTTGTGTAATTAATTTTTTGCTAATTATGCTAAGCGCACACGCCTAGTTTACATGGCAGGGATCTTCACTTATAAAATCAGCGCTATTTATATTGATAGCAGTGTTCGAGTGGACTAGTTAAGGCGTTTGGACTTAGTGATCAAGTTTACCCTTTGTATGACCTGGCGTGGGTTCGAAATTCACCTATTAACACCCCCCCCCCCCCCCCTAAAAAAAAAATAAAAAAATCTTTTTTTCTCGTATTTGTATAATTATTCTATTGGTGATTTTTCCGTTATTCCATCAACATATTTACAGAAAATTGAAATACTAGGAAGTGGTGCTTGATAGTCATCGTCTTCGTTCTATATATTTATAGCGCATGTACTATTTGATATTTTCGTCAATTTAACACGAAAACTTATGTTTGAAACTTTTTAAGACCAGTTTCTTTCAAATGGATAGACACTCTATCTAAAACACCAAAGGGTCATTTTTTTATCTCACGTCTTCCAGGGAATTTAATGAATTTTGCATCTCAAATAATCGTATGGCCAATTCCTATAGATTTGTAGTACCCTATCGATTAGTGCATTGATCTATCACGTAGTTTTCTCAACCTGTGAACTAGTTTTTGTCAATATTCTCTATGAAAATGGTGCGTTAATATGGAAAACACCATTACATCAGCAATTTTCTTCTATTGCGCGGTATAATCATACATTTCAAAATAATCATTATTATGAATTTTTATCGGAACGAATTTAGTCCCGCAAAAAATCCCGCAACATGAATTTTCTTGCCCGGAATGCTATTTTGATACTGACCCAATAGGAATTAGGTCAAAATCGTCGCAGCTGACTCGATCGATTTAGCAAGAAATTTTTTTAACACATTTGATGATTTATTTCTGAAATTTTATTATTTCAAGATGGGCTGCGAAAGCAGCCCACACTGATACGGCTTAGAATTTTGCCTATGCGTTTCTGCGGTCCTGTGTTTCTATAAATGCCAATCTTTTTAATAAATATGGTTTACTGTGAGACAAGTTCTTATATATATATATTCATTTATTTTATTTATTTTCATTCATATATTTTTCTCAGCATATTTTTGTCGGGGATAATTCTTTCTTTTCTGCCATGATCAAGTTTCAGTGAAAAATGCTAGTGAATTAGGTATAAATTATTAAAATCACATCCACTAGCATAGATGTCAGCATGGTCTAGGGGTTATAGCGATGGACTAGGAAACGTGAGGTCGTGGGTTCGATCCTCGGTGGAAGCGGAATTATTTTTTTTCTCTCATATTTTCTTAGCACCCTTAGTATACGTGCTTTTGGTTTAAAACCATTTTGTACATTAAAATATAAGTCCTTTGTTTGCATTTTGGCGTTGTTAAAGTTATTTAGCTGAGACCTTTTACTCGTGGTTTTTTTGACAGTTTTGCATAGTTCACTATTGTGAATTTGAATTTGCTTCAACTTTACTGTATAATTCTCTTATACTAACCTGTTCTTTTTTTGGGGACAATATAAATGAAAAATTTAATGGGCATTGAGTCGACCTATCGGAATAATTTCATGTAGACTGTAAGTATGGGAGTTTGTATGCCTTGTGAACACCACTTAATGTGATAATGGTTTCTACGTCAGTGTGTTTCAGCAAATGAATAACATTGATCTGTGACGTAATGTGTATTATTGGTGCATCATGGCTCATTGAAACATTCCCCCGTTTCTGCTACATGTATTAATTCATACTTAACAGTCATGTTTTCCCAATATTGCTCCCTCTTTTTCTTCTATCCTGCTTAAATACATGTTACGCAGCCATTTTACGCTTGCGTAAAACCTTGCTTGTGTACAGAATATAAAGCGTTTATTTTGTTAATAGGGTGCCATCCTCGATTCGACATGTCTAAATTTAGATTTATATATAAATAAAATTCCCCCAAATCAGACAATATGCGTCCGTGCCCGAGTGGGTAAAGCTGCTGGCAGTTAACAGTTTTGGTATTGATGGTTGGTGGTTCAAATCACGGCAGCGATACATATTTTTTCTTTTGGAATGTTAGTTGTTAACGCTTAATGCTTCATGACTATATTTCTAAAGTCTGAATTGCAAATCGGTAAACGGTAAATGCTTCAACTCAAATTATTAATATTGAAGTTTAATCCTTCCCTGTTGAATATTCATGTAAAAAATAATGCTACCATGAATATGTATTAGCTGATTTTTAACAATGATATATGGACACATGGTTTTTTTATGTCCCCCATCGGCGGGCATATAGTAATCGCATTGTCCGTCCTTCCGTCTGTCCTTCCATCGGCTTTTCTGTCTGTCCGTCCATCCGTTCGTCCCAAATTTCGCGTCCCTTCTGTAACTTTTTTCTGTGAATTGATTTCAAAATAACCTGGCACAAATGTTCACCACAAAAAGACGATATGTCGCGTTCAACTCTCTGGTCCATGGGTAAAAGGTCAATGTCATCCTTCAGGGTCAAAGGTCGGGGGTATAAGTGTTTCACAAACACACTCTTGATTGGTAATAGATAGAAACTGCAGAATCAGCACTGTTATATTTCCAGAAGCAAACAAATTGGACCCTGTTCAGACGGCTTCCTTAGGAGCCACCTGATATGGGTCTACTATGTTTGCACAGGCCTAAAAGGCGGTTATTTGAGGGGAAGGGATAATACATACATCCACGCGAGCTTATTACATTGGACATATACACGCAGTGTCGACCCAGATCAGAGGACTCATAAAGGAGCTTTCTGATCAGGATATGCAGTCTGTCATTCAAAAAGTTCTAGCAGGTGTAAGCCTTTCACACTGCGTGGACTCTATAGTTAAAAACTGATGTTCCACTGTGAAAATTCAGACTTGATAGATGGAAGTTAACCCTTTACCTGATAGTCCAGTAAACCCTCTCATGCAGACAGTTCCTAGAGGAGCTTTCTTCATGGATTTCACCCTGCCTTAAACTGATACCTGTCTCCAAGACTGATATTTATACTGAATTTAACGTCCGGTTTAGACGGGTAGATCCTGATTAGAAGGCTGCTGTTTATAACTTTCGTCCTGCATTAATTTTAAACTCGGAATTATAATTATTTGTAGAGATCTGCTACTGTGCACAAACTGTATGTATACAGGCAATCAAGCACCAGTGATAGCTCTCCGATTAACCCTGTACCTATTGAATATTCATATAGGAAATAATGACGTCATGAAAATCAATTAGAATAGTGTTTAAAATAGCTGATGTGAACACATGGACTTTTAGCCATGGCAGAAACTGTAGAATCAGATCTAAACATTTCATTAGCAAACAGAGCAGATCCCGGTCTGACATTTTATATTCTTTCTTCACTATATGCACCCTGGTGTCAATCAGCTTGAATACTGATGCGGCAATGCCGCACTGAACCACCCGGTGTCTGATCTAGATCCAAACTGCATGCAAAATCAATCTTGGATTCACTCATAGTATGGTAAAGGTTGACACTTTCCCCCATCTATTCATGTAAAAATCATGAATGTTAGAATATGAATTAGATCTAGATCCTAGATGTATTTTATCATGGCATCACGAACAAGTGGTAGAAACATTAGAATCAGATCTACATTGTTTCATAATCAAACAGTAGGAGCCGTCTGATATGGGTCTGCTCTGTTTGCAGGAGTCAAAAGTCGGTCATATGAGGGAAAGGGTTACAGATACCATTCGTTATCACCAATTCATTCATACAAAAAGCATAGATTCTATATAAACAAACCAAATGTTAGCGTGTTTTCTTTCTCGAAACGCCCAATTGTTATTTGCTAAAATACTGGGGTTGACACCTCTGTTTATATGTAGAGTAAAAGGCCCTTATTCCGACACCTTAAGACACATATTCGTCGTAACGATAAGAGTTGTACTTCGACATGGCAACAAAGAAAGACGTACATTTACCACGGTTTTTGAATTACTATTGCTTATGAACGTGTATGAGTTTGCAGTGCAATACGTTACTAACTTGATCTGTTTTGGGTTTTTTATTTCGACAGGGGGACTTATATGACTTATGACGTAAAGATGACGCGCAGTAATGCCAACACAGTTTTCTTTTAGTTTTATTGTCAGATATACAAAATGACGTCATACAACATAACCCTCGCCACTCGTGAAAATATACCGTCTGGTGTTCTCTCGATTAAATAAATTTCGATCTTCCACCGAAAATAACAAATATCCTCTATATATTCTTTACCTTACAATGACTTTCAATGATTAACAATGATTTTCTACAATTACTAAATACCTTTTAACGTTGTCATCAAGTAGAGCTAGTATTTTGTGAGTAAGTTTCGTAATAATTTGAGTTGAAACATTTAGCGATAAGAATTAAGAATTTAGAATGAGGCATGTAGAATAAGGCGGTTAGCTTCTGAGATCAAGTAGAGCTAGTATTTGGTGGGTTGAGATCAAGTAGAGCTAGTATTTGATGAGTTAGTTTCGTAATAATTTGAGTTGAAACATTTAGCGTTTAGCGATAAGAATTAAGAATATAGAATGAAGAATATAGAATGAGACATGTAGAATAAGGCGTGTAGCTTCTGAGAACTATAATTTTGACCCAAATACCGCTCCATATGTACCTACATCGGGACATATACGACTATAACTGTATATAATAACTTGTAATGAACGTAATCAATCCATATAATTATGGGGGAAAGGGTTGTAATGGAAACAAACGAAGATATAAATGCTTGCTAATTCAAATAGATCGTGAATATGATTTTTTTTTATTCAGATGGTTCATTCTCATTCTTTGTAAGCTTGCAAGCATTTTATATAACAAATAATGTATAGAGTTTACAGTAAATATAATTAATAAGCATATGAAACAAAAGAAAACAAAACATAAAAAACAACGATGAGACTCTCTCTGCGATTAGACTCTCTTTCTCTCCTCTCTCTCTCTCTCTTTCTCTCTCTCTCTCTCTCTCTCTGTGTGTGTTTGTTTGTTGTGTTCGTCATTCTTCCGTCTCATGGTTTTCTTCATACATCGTCTTTAATCTTTAGCTAGCTGAACAAATTCTACTCTGGGAGAGAATATCCTCTTTAAAACATTGTTTTCCATTTCTTAAAACAACAACAACAACAACAACAACAACAAAACAACCAGTTTATTTACAGTTTGACAAGTGTATTAACCCTTAGTCTGCTAAGCACGACCTAACTGACATTTTCAAACACCTTGGATCCTGATGAGACGCCGAGTAACTCGACGACTCATTAGAGTCGAAACTGTTTGACACTCAATATAATAGAATCTCAAAAGTAACAACGGCAACAAATCGGAGCATAAGCAGACTTCATTTTATAGCAGGCTAAGGGTTGACCAGTTTGACAAGACTGTTTGGATGTGGATAAAAAAGATCTGGATTAATAAAGTCACACTGTCTGACATGTGTGCATGTGTTTAATCTTCATCTGTCAACAGGCTACATGGATATTATTAAAAACAGATAACGGGTCATCTGCCTAATGTATAATGTATACGGGGATGTGGCTCAGTGGTAGATCGTTCGCTTTGCATGTGAAAGGACCCGGGTTCGATCCCCGGCATACCCATGTATTTGTTTTTTTACATAGACCATTACTTCACAATTTTAAAAGCCAGCTGCTCGTCACATTGACCTTGATTTGATTTTGGTTTTTAAACTGTACCATGCATCTCTACAAAATAATTTCCCTTAAGAAAACAAACAATAGGTCAATCCGACATACTCTTGTAATGCGTTGGTGTATGTCCGAGAAACCTTCAATTATGCTGAGGGTTATGCATAGAGCAAGTGTCAATACACCCGTGTTCTGCATTCAAAGGGTTAAATGATATTCTTAATTTCTTACATAATTATTAATTTCAATCAACCTAATCTATTTCTTATTTTTACCCTTTACTTAATGAATAGCCATGTAACTTTATGGATATTTTATCAAGGCATAATTTCTTATTACCCTAAATATTCAAACAAACATAGGCAAGTGGTGAAGGCCCAGAACAAACTGCACCGGTAAAAGATTGATAAATGTCCTCACCACTTGCTATTACAGTAAAACCCTCTAAATCGGACGTGCACTTTAGTATAATGTCAGTCTTGGAGACAGGTGGCAGCTTAATGCAGGGTGAGAGTCACGTAGAAAGCTCCACTAGGAGCTGTCTGTGTGTCTTTCATCCTGCATTTAGCAGCCACTTGCCTAAAAGTATCCAAATTCTTCTCTACTAGATTTCCGGTTTAGAGGGTGTTTTCTGTATATAGTGCAACTCTGAATTATCCAGCTTTTTAAATGGGTGGGGAGGAGAAACTTGGTATCGGAATATTTAGAGTAAACATGATATGAATATTTGACTGGCAGAAACTGTAGAATCATCAGGTCTATTTATTCCACAAGCAATCAGAGCAGACCCTGATTAGACAGACCATGTATAAGCTGTCTTATCTGGATATACTCCGCTTGTTTGCAGTTTTTTGTTTTTGAAACTCGTGCAAGTGAATGATTGAAAAGGTACTATATACGACTTAATAAGATAAATTGCTTGCTTTAGGTGAAAGGTTGAAATTTGAGGACAAACGTGTTATGCTGAATCTTTTGTTCTTTATTTATACAAATATATTAACACAATACAAATATATTAACAACACCAAATTAAATTATATTTAAACACACTCGCACACGAAAACGTACGCACACACACGCACACTTATCACCAAAACAAAATACTAACAGAGTTAAGCCTTCACTCCAATGACTCCATATACATGTATGTACATTTTCACGCCTGTACAAAAGTTAGTAAAATTCAGATCAGACAGATCCTGTATGAGCTGTCTGAACAGCAGCCTCTCCGTTTGCGTATGAAATAAGTACAGCCATGGTTAACATTTCCTCGCTTCATATGCCATTATAAAGAGTCATCTAATTAATATTCATGAGGCATAACTTCAGGGTAAAACCAGGTTACATAGACGGCTAATGAAAACGTGCAAATTTGACCCATGCTAACAAAGACCTTCGATTACACATACAATGATACAGCACTAAAACAAATTTTAATGTTTCATGAAATATCGAAAATGAATAATGATAACAATTGTATTAATTTAGGATTTACCCTTACAGTACGGGACACGAGTCACTGGTGTCCTTTGCAAATAGTGAAGACCCAGACGAGAGGGCTCCTAGAGGAGCTTCTAGAGGAGCCCTCTCGTCCGGGTCTGCGCTTTTTGTCATCTTACACTTTCTTTCGCAAAGTCCTTAAATATTCACAATAAGCTTGACTTGTTTGAATTTTGGAATAGTCCATTTGAAAATTCAGTGTAGTAAGGGTTAAAGCCAAATGTTTCAAAATAGTATACACACTTAATCTTTAGCCTGCTATGGGCGGATGAGGGAATATCTTTGCAAACAGTTTGGATCCAGATGAGACGCCGAGTAACTCGGCGTCTCATCAGGATCTAAACTGTTTGACACCCTGGTTGAATTTTGATAGACAAATTGATTATAGCATGAATTTTGAAAAATGTAGGTGAAAAATTCTTTAAAAATAATTTAATTTTCTCAGCAGGCTAAAGGTTAAAGAAATCCTAAATCTCTGTAAACGAGTATTACATGTATCTTGATACTAGTCTTCTCTATACAAGATATGTCGATACAAATTTGACTACAACTGAACTCATCCTCATAGGGATGACTCAAAGGAGTGAGGTTAATCTATTTCCAAGTTAGCGCGTTAACCATTTACCCCATGAATATTCATTAAAGAAATAATGACATCATGGATATTAAATAGATTAGTTGTTATAAATGCACATGGACACAGGAATTTAAGGTCAAGGCAAAAACTGTAGAATCATATCTATATTATATCATTGGCAAACAGAGCAGACCGTGATCCGACGGCTGCTATAGGAACCGTCTGATCTGGGTCTACTCCGTTAACAAAGGTGTAGAAAGGCGTATTTATAGAGTAAAAGATTAAAATCTGATACATTGGGTCCAATTAATTCTCCATCTCATATAAACGCGTTTCATGCCTTTGCAAACAGAGTAGATCAAAATCAGACGACCCCTGTAGGTATCGTCTGATCAAGGTCTCTTCTGTTTGCATATGAAATCATTATAGATCTGTAGTTTCTACAAATACCAAACTACTGTGTACATAGGCCGTTATATAGCGTCATTATTTTTTTACATGAATATTCAAATCAGAAAGGTTTAAACATAACGCCCATATGCTTTAATCGTATCTATAACTATTACAGTGGTTATTCTGAATGTAATAACAAATCATAATTATAATGATTCATCAATGCTTAGCAGTATACAGTAAATCCCTCTAATACTTAAAATGATAAATCTTTAAAGCGGGTCGTAAATTAATGATGGACAAAAACAAAGTTCCATCAATTTATGTTATCCCCTTTGTCCAGCATTAAGCAACAACCTGCTTTTAAAGACTGCTTTGTTAATAAATTATGCGGTCGCTTTAGCCAGGCTCTACTGTGGTAAGTAAATACAGTAGAACATGTCTTAAACGACCCAAAAAGGTACAATTATGGGTCTGTGGTAGTTTAATGCAGGTCTAAGGCAATACTTTTGCCTGTATTTAGCAACAACCTGCTTTTTTATGTACAATAAATGAATGACCAGTTAAGATAGGTTCTATTGTAATTCATCAAAACAGCAGGTTCTCCCCCGAAGTTTGATATCACGATTTACCATTTTCCTGATAAACAAGCCTTTTATCATAACTTTGTAAACAGATAAGACCCCGATAAAATGGGCCCTGTATAGAAGTAGTCTGATTAGGGTCTTTTCTGCTTATTGGATTATATAGATTTGAATACAGTTTCTGCCTTGGACAAATATACTATGTTCATATGCCATTATAAAAATACTAACCAATATTCATGACGTCACTACTTCTTACATGAGTATTCATCAGATAAATGTTAACAATGATTCTTGGAAACCTATTCCGGAAGTCACTTTCGTTCTGAATTAACCCATTTGCGCCTAGTGGATTCTTCCATGTTTATATATTGGATTCGTTAAAAAAAAATTATCTAAGGGATACCTGGCCTAAATTTTCAATTTCGGTTTTTATATTGAAATTCCTATCAGCAAACATTGTAGACTGATCAGACGCCGAATTATGCGGCGTGTGATCAGAGTCTACACTGTTTGCCTATGTCCCATATATGGGATCGTGGACACAAGTGGGTTAAGCTTGTCAGGAATTAAGCATTTACTCCATACATTCACAAGTACACGCCTTTGTAAGCAGAGAATACCTAAATCTGACATCTACTGCAGGAGATGTTGATCAGGGTATGCCACATTTCCTTATGGAATAAGATATATCAATATCCTATTCTAATTTGTCAGGACCAAAACATTTAACACAATAATCATTCACATTCAGTTAATATTAAGAACTTATTTCTTAAACGAATATTCGTCAAATTAAGATTGAATGGTCATTTAAGACAGTGTTATCTGTACCATCCCTTCACTTGTCGAACACCCATATATTGACCTGTATATGAATTGACCATTTCCCTGCAGAATATTCATGTATGGAGTGAACGAGTGAGTTGGGTATGGGATAATCACATCATTGGTATAAATTAGCTGAGTTTTTATGGGTGGCATATGCACACAGGATGTTTTGGTATTGGAAGAAACTGTAGTGTCAGATCTAAAAATTATTTCACAAACAGACAGAAACCCTCAGACATAGGTCTACTCTGCAAATGCTTGAAGTGATTATATGGAGGAAAGGGTTAAACACAATCTTTATTAGTTTAACCCTTTCTCTGATGACTATTTATGTAAGAAATAATACATGTATGAATCTTCATTCATAATACAATTATTAAAGAGGGTGGTTACTACAGATTACGTATGCACAATGGTGTAACATGAATTTGATTCAACTCGAAAATTCTGCTTTCAAATGTACACGCATTTGTTGAATCTGCCAATATACCTTCCTTTTAGTTCTTGCCAAAGGGAATACTTCTTGCTGAATAAACAATAATATCCCCGATTGCAATTAAGCCCCATAACCGCGTCAAGGTAGGAGGTAAATATGGGGTGGCCAATTTTCCTTTTTCTAAAAAGAATACACAAACAGAAAATTTACAGAAAAAAGTGTTGCCCGCAGGAAAAAAGATAGAAAGAACCCATTAAATGAGTGACTTGTCAAAACGCTTGATCCTGTCTGAAACTACATGTACATGTCTAAATGCCAAAACGTCTATCTACAGCTGAGAGATCAAGCAATATCCTTATGCATCTGTCCAATAAAGAAGTTTTAAATACAGTCAAATAAAAATGCAAGCGCCCTGTGAGCTTGCTAGATCAGTCAATTGCTTTTAATAAAGCTCTCTGAGCATTTGACGGTTCAGAAAAGTATCCCCTGACAGGGATGAAATTATGAAGTTTGCAATCTACTAATAGAGGACTCAGTTCCAGGACAGGCTGTAGTGGTTGAAATCACGGGATGCAGTTTGCTTCTTGCTCACAGACGGTTAAATCACGACAGACTAAGGTATTTATAGTTCAGTTTGCTACTCAAGTAACGTAAGTGAAGTAAAATGAGGCAAAACGTACACCAGCAATTTCGAAGTAATAGAAAATTGATTCCTAGTAGTCCCTAATGCCCTATATGGAATCCTAACACTGAGCAAGCAACCTCAAAAGTGCTGGTACACGACTGCCTAGAATGCAGATAAGCTGTATTTATTTTATGTCAAAGATGCAGTTTCATTTGTACTGTAGACCCACCAAGACACCTGAAGAAAACTACCAAAGTACTAAACTATCAATACTACAAAACGATCTATGAAAGTCCGAACCAAAAATGTAACATCACTGACTTGTCCATAATGTCACATTGGACCAAAAAACGACCAAAGCACATATAAGGTGCTTGGTGGGATATAAATATATACATGTATATATAAAAACAACGTTAAACTTTAAACCAGAACAAAACTACTGCACTATAATAACTATAGACTGCTGAAATTAAAACCGCCTATAACCAAGAAGTAGACTGCATCGCATGACATCAAACACTATAGCATGTCTGGAAATCGAACCCTCTGCCAGTAGATGTAAAAGACGGACGGCAGGCTGAAAAATACTCATTGAGCTTTAACCTTAGCCCAATCTAAAAGTGTATGCAAGTAGGACGATATTAGAAACAGACATTTTATGATATCGGCCCCACATCAGACCATAACACACACTGTACCCATAAAACATAAATCCCATTGACTGATCGGAATGAGAATAAAATAAATATGGACAGTTGCTTTCAATATCTCAAACCTTAGGGCAACACAATTAACGAAGTAGTTATAAACGTAAATTTACTAGAAGAAAAAGGAAATTTGGCCATTAGAATGAACGTATCGTGCATTTCTAAATATCTGGTGACAGTATAGACCCAGAACAAACTCCCCACTGTTCTAAGTGAGGCATTTGGATTGGATTGCCACTGCCTGAACAAAACGTCACAGCATCCTAGAGTCCTTGCAGCTTTCTCGTCACATTATCTTCCTTTTCGCCCCTTCGTCGCCAATGTTATTCCGCTAAGTCGCGGTTGGTTCCTCCGTCGTCTTGTGGTTGCTGGCCTCTTCATTCGTCCTTGATGTTCCAATGCAGCTACCCTACTTCTTCGGACCCGCCCACTCGGCCCAATGGGAACCATCCGTGAAGATAGTCGTCGTGGAAGACTCTATAACGCCATGCAGCCAGTCATGGGTTGGGGACTTGACGTCATAGAGCTGAATAGTCTGCCTCGGTCCACCGTCGCCTCGTCATCTGGTCCCTCTGGTGGCATCTTGGTCCTCATCTTGGTGGCATCTTGGTCCTCATCTTGGTCCTTCCTGGTGTCATCGTGGTCCTGTCATCTTGGGCTTCATCTGTTCTACAAAAAAACTAAATACAAAAGAAGGTTAAGGCTGAAAAGAATTTATGGATTAGAACATATATAACAACACTAACAACAATACATATGCAAGAACACTCAAAATACAATTGCAAAACAAAACTAGCTATACAAATACTAATAACAACCATACATGTAATTAGAAAAAACCGAGTTGACCGATCAACTTCTAAACGCGCGCGATGTGGTACGACAAACAAAACATAAACATATCAAACACTCTAAACCCATATATATCAGTAAAACTAAACATATCAAACAATCTTAATCTATAAACAGCTGAAAATGATTGGGATTAGAACAAATATAACAACAACAACAATACATATACATGAGCACTCAAAATACAATACAAACAACGTTAACAATATTAATATCAAAACAAACTAGCAATACAAAAACTAATACATGTAACAACCATAATGAGAAAAAAACCGAGCTGACCGATCAGCTTTTAAACGCGCGCGATTCGGTATCACATACAAAAACTAAACATATCAAACAATCTTAATCTATCAACAGCTGAACATGATTGGGGTTAGAACAAATATAACAACATCAACATTATAACAAATACAAGAATACTCAAAATACAATGAAAACAACGATAACAATATTAATAATATCACAACAAAACTAAACTACTGTAGCAATACAAATATTAACAATCACGACGAGAAAAAAACCCGAGTTGACCGACCAGCTTCTAAACGCGCGCGATTCGGTATCACATACAAAAACTAAACATATCAAACAATCTTAATCTATCAACCAATAAACTATGAACAAACCTAATTAACCTGAACCCTTTGTGCACACTTCAAACCTAAACCCCGATTCCTCTTATGTTCCATCCTTCAGCGCAGCTCCCGGTGTTGGTCGTTGTCATCGTGGTCCCTCCTGGTGCTTGGTCCCTCCTGGTGTCATCTCGGTCCCTCTAGGTGTCATCTTGGTTTCATCTTTTGTCGTTGCAGCTCCCGGTGTTGGTCCTTGTCGTAGTTCCTCTTCGTCACCCGCCATGGCGACCCATAAGGGTCCCATATAACACTACCCCGCCGTAGATGCTAAATTTAAATAAAAACATACATATCTCTATAGCAGTGTATATTGGGCGACATCCAAAGAAATAAATTCAGTGAAGCGACATAGTTCGTCTGGCTAATTTATGCCAAGTGTTTAGATACAGATCACAGGCATCCAACAAGGGTTTTCTTTCCCCTTTGTTGGATCGGTGTTAGGTTTGAATGAACCGTTTCTCCATAAATACTCGGTGTGGTGTGCTGTGGTCTAGTGTGGTGTGCGGTGATCTAGTGATAACGCGCTTGACTATCAGTCCGGAGGTCCGGGGTTTAAATCCCGGCACCTCCCGGAAATTTCAGAGACGCTTTTCCGTGTCTCCCACCCGCACCTCCTCTCCACCCAGGGGTTAAAATGGGTACCTGTGAGGTTACTCGCCGGTTCTGCGACTGCATGATTACGCCATATGTTAGCAGTGCTCAATATTGTAGGCCAGTGACTCAATGACCAGGGGAGTACATGTACAGTGGGCTGAGCGGTCATTCGGACTGAAAGTAGACTATAACTAGGTACTTTACTTTTTGATTGGGTCAACGTAGTTGTCCCAATCTATAGCTATCCCTGGATTTAGATTGAAGGTTGTAGCCATTTTAGAAAGCAAATGAACAGACATTTCAAACTCCATTAGCAAACGGAGCAGACCCTAATCAGAGGGCTCCTCTAGGAGCCGACTGATCTGGGTCTACTTTGCTTGCAGATGCGTGAAAACGCGTTTATATGAGGGAAAAGGTTAACGGAACAGTTTGAGTGCTAAACGGTTCGTTTCAGGTCAGCAGATCCCATGTGTATATACAGTAAACCCCCTCTAAACCGGACGTTAAACTTTGTATAAATATGTCTTGGTGGCAGCTTTATGCAGGATGAAAGCAATGCAAAAAAGCTCCTGTTGGAGCTTTCTGCATGACTTTCGCACTGCATTAAGCAGCCACCTGCTTAAAAGTATCTAAATGCTGTTTTACTAGAATTCCGGTTTAGATGGGTTTTACTGTACTTCGCAAAGTAAGTTCGATACCGCTACCTGTGTATTAATAGTTCGATACCAATTCATGTGTATATTTATCTGCAAAGTTGTACATCCATCACATTGAAGCTGTGTATTTCAACGACTATGTTATCATGTTCTAACCATTTCCTTCATGAGCATGCATATAAGAAGTAATGGCACTATGGATATGAATTGGAAGAATTTATATACATGTATAGTGGCATACAAACGCAGGACAATTTGGTCATGATAGAAACTGTAGCATGTGAGATCTATATAATTACATAAGTAAACGGAACAGACACTGGTCAGACGGTTCCTAGAGCTTGACTTGTACAATGTATCGTCTACCTTTGACTAGGTCTATAATTTTTACTCGTTTATACACACGTAAATTGTAAAAGTTCCACCCTAGTTACATAAATCATGGGTAAACCGAATAACAGAGGACGTATTTACCATTTACTTAAAAAATACGCGTGTTTACGTATATTCAGAATAGACCCAATTCAGATAGCTCCAGTTGAAGCTGTCTAATCAGGGTCTGTTCTGGTTAATGGAATATGGATTAGAAGAATGGTTATACCTGTAACGGCATACAATCGCAGGAAATTTTGGTCATGACAGAAACTGTAGTAATTTCATAAGCAAATAGAGCAGGTCCTGATCAGACAGCTCCTACAGGGACCGTCTGATCCGTGTATACTCTGTTTTGCAAATATGCCAAATGCATCTCACGATGTAAAGGTTTAACACGAATCATCTAACATCTAAAGCGTATTCAAATCTCTTGAATATTCATGTAAGAAGTAATGACATCAAGAATATTAATTAGATACATTTGTAACCGGGTGTTCTTATACAGAAACATACCCGCTCAGACTCGGGATCGAACCCGGGTCGCCAGGTTCTTGGTCATGCACTCTACCATGTCACCATAAAAGTGTTGCCCGCAGGAAAAAGATATAAAGAGATGAAATTATGAAGTTTGCAATCTACTGATAGAGGACTCAGTTCCAGGACAGGCTGTAGTGGTTGAAATCACGGGATGCAGTTTGCTTCTTGCTCACAGACGGTTAAATCACGACAGACTAAGGTGTTTATAGTTCAGTTTGCTACTCCAGTAACGTAAGTGAAGTAAAATGAGGCAAAACGTACACCAGCAATTTCAGAGTAATAGAAAATTGATTCCTAGTAGTCCCTAATGCCCTATATGAAATCCTAACACTGAGCAAGCAACCTCAACAGTGCTGGTACACGACTGCCTAGAATACAGATAAGCTGTATTTATTTTATGTCAAAGATGCAGTTTCATTTGTACTGTAGACCCACCAAGACACCTGAAGAAAACTACCAAAGTACTAAACTATCAATACTACAAAACGATCTATGAAAGTCCGAACCAAAAATGTAACATCACTGACTTGTCTATGATGTCACATTGGACCGAAAAACGACCAAAGCACATATAAGGTGCTTGGTGGGATATAAATATATACATGTATATATAAAAACAACGTTAAACTTTAAACCAGAACAAAACTACTGCACTATAATAACTATAGACTGCTGAAATTAAAACCGCCTATAACCAAGAAGTAGACTGCATCGCATGACATCAAACACTACAGCATGTCTGGAAATCGAACCCTCTGCCAGTAGATGTAAAAGACGGACGGTAGGCTGAAAAATACTCATTGAGCTTTAACCCTAGCCCAATCTAAAAGTGTATGCAAGTAGGACGATATTAGAAACAGACATTTTATGATATCGGCCCCACATCAGACCATAACACACACTGTACCCATAAAACATAAATCCCATTGACTGATCGGAATGAGAATAAAATAAATATGGACAGTTGCTTTCAATATCTCAAA
The DNA here is from genome assembly GCA_963576725.1 of Azorinus chamasolen. NCBI lineage: Eukaryota > Metazoa > Mollusca > Bivalvia > Cardiida > Solecurtidae > Azorinus > Azorinus chamasolen. The sequence continues at coordinate 48,659,451 of OY755243.1, read as the reverse complement.
CCTTAGGGCAACACAATTAACGAAGTAGTTATAAACGTAAATTTACTAGAAGAAAAGGTAAATTTGGCCATTAGAATGAACGTATCGTGCATTTCTAAATATCTGGTGACAGTATAGACCCAGAACAAATTCCCCACTGTTCTAAGTGAGGCATTTGGATTGGATCGCCACTGCCTGAACAAAACGTCACAGCATCCTAGAGTCCTTGCAGCTTTCTCGTCCCATTATCTTCCTTTTCGCCCCTTCGTCGCCAATGTTATTCCGCTAAGTCGCGGTTGGTTCCTCCGTCGTCTTGTGGTTGCTGGCCTCTTCATTCGTCCTTGATGTTCCAATGCAGCTACCCTACTTCTTCGGACCCGCCCACTCGGCCCAATGGGAACCATCCGTGAAGATAGTCGTCGTGGAAGACTCTATAACGCCATGCAGCCAGTCATGGGTTGGGGACTTGACGTCATAGAGCTGAATAGTCTGCCTCGGTCCACCGTCGCCTCGTCATCTGGTCCCTCTGGTGGCATTTTGGTCCTCATCTTGGTGGCATCTTGGTCCTCATCTTGGTCCTTCCTGGTGTCATCGTGGTCCTGTCATCTTGGGCTTCATCTGTTCTACAAAAAACTAAATACAAAAGAAGGTTAAGGCTGAAAAGAATTTATGGATTAGAACATATATAACAACACTAACAACAATACATATGCAAGAACACTCAAAATACAATTGCAAAACAAAACTAGCTATACAAATACTAATAACAACCATACATGTAATTAGAAAAAAACCGAGTTGACCGATCAACTTCTAAACGCGCGCGATGTGGTACGACAAACAAAAAATAAACATATCAAACACTCTAAACCCATATATATCAGTAAAACTAAACATATCAAACAATCTTAATCTATAAACAGCTGAAAATGATTGGGATTAGAACAAATATAATAACAACAACAATACATATACATGAGCACTCAAAATACAATACAAACAACGTTAACAATATTAATATCAAAACAAACTAGCAATACAAAAACTAATACATGTAACAACCATAATGAGAAAAAAAACCGAGCTGACCGATCAGCTTTTAAACGCGCGCGATTCGGTATCACATACAAAAACTAAACATATCAAACAATCTTAATCTATCAACCAATAAACTATGAACAAACCTAATTAACCTGAACCCTTTGTGCACACTTCAAACCTAAACCCCGATTCCTCTTATGTTCCATCCTTCAGCGCAGCTCCCGGTGTTGGTCGTTGTCATCGTGGTCCCTCTTGGTGCTTGGTCCCTCCTGGTGTCATCTCAGTCCCTCTAGGTGTCATCTTGGTTTCATCTTTTGTCGTTGCAGCTCCCGGTGTTGGTCCTTGTCGTAGTTCCTCTTCGTCACCCGCCATGGCGACCCATAAGGGTCCCATATAACACTACCCCGCCGTAGATGCTAAATTTAAATAAAAACATACATATCTCTATAGCAGTGTATATTGGGCGACATCCAAAGAAATAAATTCAGTGAAGCGACATAGTTCGTCTGGCTAATTTATGCCAAGTGTTTAGATACAGATCACAGGCATCCAACAAGGGTTTTCTTTCCCCTTTGTTGGATCGGTGTTAGGTTTGAATGAACCGTTTCTCCATAAATACTCGTTGTGGTGTGCTGTGGTCTAGTGTGGTGTGCGGTGATCTAGTGATAACGCGCTTGACTATCAGTCCGGAGGTCCGGGGTTTAAATCCCGGCACCTCCCGGAAATTTCAGAGACGCTTTTCCGTGTCTCCCACCCGCACCTCCTCTCCACCCAGGGGTTAAAATGGGTACCTGTGAGGTCACTCGCCGGTTCTGCGACTGCATGATTACGCCATATGTTAGCAGTGCTTAATATTGTAGGCCAGTGACTCAATGACCAGGGGAGTACATGTACAGTGGGCTGAGCGGTCATTCGGACTGAAAGTAGACTATAACTAGGTACTTTACTTTTTGATTGGGTCAACGTAGTTGTCCCAATCTATAGCTATCCCTGGATTTAGATTGAAGGTTGTAGCCATTTTAGAAAGCAAATGAACAGACATTTCAAACTCCATTAGCAAACGGAGCAGACCCTAATCAGACGGCTCCTCTAGGAGCCGACTGATCTGGGTCTACTTTGCTTGCAGATGCGTGAAAACGCGTTTATATGAGGGAAAAGGTTAACGGAACAGTTTGAGTGCTAAACGGTTCGTTTCAGGTCAGCAGATCCCATGTGTATATACAGTAAACCCCCTCTAAACCGGACGTTGAACTTTGTATAAATATGTCTTGGTGGCAGCTTTATGCAGGATGAAAGCAATGCAAAAAAGCTCCTGTTGGAGCTTTCTGCATGACTTTCGCACTGCATTAAGCAGCCACCTGCTTAAAAGTATCTAAATGCTGTTTTACTAGAATTCCGGTTTAGATGGGGTTTACTGTACTTCGCAAAGTAAGTTCGATACCGCTACCTGTGTATTAATAGTTCGATACCAATTCATGTGTATATTTATCTGCAAAGTTGTACATCCATCACATTGAAGCTGTGTATTTCAACGACTATGTTATCATGTTCTAACCATTTCCTTCATGAGCATGCATATAAGAAGTAATGGCACTATGGATATGAATTGGAAGACTTTATATACATGTATAGTGGCATACAAACGCAGGACAATTTGGTCATGATAGAAACTGTAGCATGTGAGATCTATATAATTACATAAGTAAACGGAACAGACACTGGTCAGACGGTTCCTAGAGCTTGACTTGTACAATGTATCGTCTACCTTTGACTAGGTCTATAATTTTTACTCGTTTATACACACGTAAATTGTAAAAGTTCCACCCTAGTTACATAAATCATGGGTAAACCGAATAACAGAGGACGTATTTACCATTTACTTAAAAAATACGCGTGTTTACGTATATTCAGAATAGACCCAGATCAGATAGCTCCAGTAGAAGCTGTCTGGTCAGGGTCTGTTCTGGTTGTTAATGGAATATGGATTAGAAGAATGGTTATACCTGTAACGGCATACAATCGCAGGAAATTTTGGTCATGACAGAAACTGTAGTAATTTCATAAGCAAATAGAGCAGGTCCTGATCAGACAGCTCCTACAGGGACCGTCTGATCCGTGTATACTCTGTTTTGCAAATATGCCAAATGCATCTCATGATGTAAAGGTTTAACACGAATCATCTAACATCTAAAGCGTATTCAAATCTCTTGAATATTCATGTAAGAAGTAATGACATCAAGAATATTAATTAGATACATTTGTAACCGGGTGTTCTTATACAGAAACATACCCGCTCAGACTCGGGATCGAACCCGAGTCGCCAGGTTCTTAGTCATGCACTCTACCATGTCGCCATAAAAGTGTTGCCCGCAGGAAAAAGATATAAAGAGATGAAATTATGAAGTTTGCTATCTACTAATAAAGGACTCAGTTCCAGGACAGGCTGTAGTGGTTGAAATCACGGGATGCAGTTTGCTTCTTGCTCACAGACGGTTAAATCACGACAGACTAATGTGTTTATAGTTCAGTTTGCTACTCAAGTAACGTAAGTGAAGTAAAATGAGGCAAAACGTACACCAGCAATTTCGAAGTAATAGAAAATTTATTCCTAGTAGTCCCTAATGTCCTATATGGAATCCTAACACTGAGCAAGCAACCTCAAAAGTGCTGGTACACGACTGCCTAGAATACAGATAAGCTGTATTTATTTTATGTCAAAGATGCAGTTTCATTTGTACTGTAGACCCACCAAGACACCTGAAGAAAACTACCAAAGTACTAAACTATCAATACTACAAAACGATCTATGAAAGTCCGAACCAAAAATGTAACATCACTGACTTGTCTATGATGTCACATTGGACCGAAAAACGACCAAAGCACATATAAGGTGCTTGGTGGGATATAAATATATACATGTATATATAAAAACAACGTTAAACTTTAAACCAGAACAAAACTACTGCACTATAATAACTATAGACTGCTGAAATTAAAACCGCCTATAACCAAGAAGTAGACTGCATCGCATGACATCAAACACTATAGCATGTCTGGAAATCGAACCCTCTGCCAGTAGATGTAAAAGACGGACGACAGGCTGAAAAATACTTATTGAGCTTTAACCCTAGCCCAATCTAAAAGTGTATGCAAGTAGGACGATATTAGAAACAGACATTTTATGATATCGGCCCCACATCAGACCATAACACACACTGTACCCATAAAACATAAATCCCATTGACTGATCGGAATGAGAATAAAATAAATATGGACAGTTGCTTACAATATCTCAAACCTTAGGGCAACACAATTAACGAAGTAGTTATAAACGTAAATTTACTAGAAGAAAAAGGAAATTTGGCCATTAGAATGAACGTATACGTGCATTTCTAAATATCTGGTGACAGTATAGACCCAGAACAAATTCCCCACTGTTCTAAGTGAGGCATTTGGATTGGATCGCCACTGCCTGAACAAAACGTCACAGCATCCTAGAGTCCTTGCAGCTTTCTCGTCCCATTATCTTCCTTTTCGCCCCTTCGTCGCCAATGTTATTCCGCTAAGTCGCGGTTGGTTCCTCCGTCGTCTTGTGGTTGCTGGCCTCTTCATTCGTCCTTGATGTTCCAATGCAGCTACCCTACTTCTTCGGACCCGCCCACTCGGCCCAATGGGAACCATCCGTGAAGATAGTCGTCGTGGAAGACTCTATAACGCCATGCAGCCAGTCATGGGTTGGGGACTTGACGTCATAGAGCTGAATAGTCTGCCTCGGTCCACCGTCGCCTCGTCATCTGGTCCCTCTGGTGGCATCTTGGTCCTCATCTTGGTGGCATCTTGGTCCTCATCTTGGTCCTTCCTGGTGTCATCGTGGTCCTGTCATCTTGGGCTTCATCTGTTCTACAAAAAACTAAATACAAAAGAAGGTTAAGGCTGAAAAGAATTTATGGATTAGAACATATATAACAACACTAATAACAATACATATGCAAGAACACTCAAAATACAATTGCAAAACAAAACTAGCTATACAAATACTAATAACAACCATACATGTAATTAGAAAAAAACCGAGTTGACCGATCAACTTCTAAACGCGCGCGATGTGGTACGACAAACAAAACATAAACATATCAAACACTCTAAACCCATATATATATCAGTAAAACTAAACATATCAAACAATCTTAATCTATAAACAGCTGAAAATGATTGGGATTAGAACAAATATAACAACAACAACAATACATATACATGAGCACTCAAAATACAATACAAACAACGTTAACAATATTAATATCAAAACAAACTAGCAATACAAAAACTAATACATGTAACAACCATAATGAGAAAAAACCGAGCTGACCGATCAGCTTTTAAACGCGCGCGATTCGGTATCACATACAAAAACTAAACATATCAAACAATCTTAATCTATCAACAGCTGAAAATGATTGGGGTTAGAACAAATATAACAACATCAACATTATAACAAATACAAGAATACTCAAAATACAATGAAAACAACGATAACAATATTAATAATATCACAACAAAACTAAACTAGCAATACAAATATTAACAATCACGACGAGAAAAAACCCCGAGTTGACCGACCAGCTTCTAAACGCGCACGATTCGGTATCACATACAAAAACTAAACATATCAAACAATCTTAATCTATCAACCAATAAACTATGAACAAACCTAATTAACCTGAACCCTTTGTGCACACTTCAAACCTAAACCCTGATTCCTCTTATGTTCCATCCTTCAGCGCAGCTCCCGGTGTTGGTCGTTGTCATCGTGGTCCCTCCTGGTGCTTGGTCCCTCCTGGTGTCATCTCGGTCCCTTTGGGTGTCATCTTGGTTTCATCTGTTGTCGTTGCAGCTCCTGGTGTTGGTCCTTGTCGTAGTTCCTCTTCGTCACCCGCCATGGCGACCCATAAGGGTCCCATATAACACTACCCCGCCGTAGATGCTAAATTTAAATAAAAACATACATATCTCTATAGCAGTGTATATTGGGCGACATCCAAAGAAATAAATTCAGTGAAGCGACATAGTTCGTCTGGCTAATTTATGCCAAGTGTTTAGATACAGATCACAGGCATCCAACAAGGGTTTTCTTTCCCCTTTGTTGGATCGGTGTTAGGTTTGAATGAACCGTTTCTCCATAAATACTCGTTGTGGTGTGCTGTGGTCTAGTGTGGTGTGCGGTGATCTAGTGATAACGCGCTTGACTATCAGTCCGGAGGTCCGGGGTTTAAATCCCGGCACCTCCCGGAAATTTCAGAGACGCTTTTCCGTGTCTCCCACCCGCACCTCCTCTCCACCCAGGGGTTAAAATGGGTACCTGTGAGGTCACTCGCCGGTTCTGCGACTGCATGATTACGCCATATGTTAGCAGTGCTCAATATTGTAGGCCAGTGACTCAATGACCAGGGGAGTACATGTACAGTGGGCTGAGCGGTCATTCGGACTTAAAGTAGACTATAACTAGGTATTTTACTTTTTACTCCTTGCTACGCCTCTGTAATAGTCACTTCTTGAAACCATTGTTTCAATACTACACACTTCTAACAGTTTCCTTTATCTAATAAATGCTAATTTTCGGTAGATTCATTCAAGGAGGTTGGATCTAAAAATAGCCTATGGAGGAATGGGCTAACCGTACAGCTGGAATCCAACCCAGTGTTATGTAACATAAATCACAAAATCTGGATCTTAAAATTTGCGAACAATTGTTTAAAACTGTAACGGTTAGGCTACTGTTAACACTTTCGTTGTTCTATATTTATTCCAAATTGTAATACCTACCGATTATTCATGGACAAAATAGTTAAAATAAAATATGGAAGATTGAAGGTTTTAGCCATTTTAGAAAGCAAATGAACAGACATTTCAAACTCCATTAGCAAACGGAGCAGACCCTGATCAGACGGCTCCTCTAGGAGCCGTCTGATCTGGGTCTACTTTGCTTGCAGGTGCGCGAAAACGCGTTTATATGAGGGAAAAGGTTAACGGAACAGTTTGAGTGCTAAACGGTTCGTTTCAGGTCAGCAGATCCCATGTGTATATACAGTAAACCCCCTCTAAACTTTGTATAAATATGTCTTGGTGGCAGCTTTATGCAGGGTGTAAGCAATGCAAAAAAAGCTCCTGTTGGAGCTTTCTGCATGACTTTCACACTGCATTAAGCAGTCACCTGCTTAAAAGTATCTAAATGCTGTTTTGCTAGAATTCCGGTTCAGATGGATTTTACTGTACTTCGCAAAGTAAGTTCGATACCGCTACCTGTGTATTAATAGTTCGATGCCAATTCATGTGTATATTTATCTGCAAAGTTGTACATCCATCACATTGAAGCTGTGTATTTCAACGACTATGTTATCATATTCTAACCATTTCCTTCATGAGCATGCATATAAGAAGTAATGGCACTATGGATATGAATTGGAAGAATTTATATACATGTATAGTGGCATACAAACGCAGGACAATTTGGTCATGATAGAAACTGTAGCATGTGAGATCTATATAATTACATAAGTAAACGGAACAGACACTGGTCAGACGGTTCCTAGAGCTTGACTTGTACAATGTATCGTCTACCTTTGACTAGGTCTATAATTTTTACTCGTTTATACACACGTAAATTGTAAAAGTTCCACCCTAGTTACATAAATCATGGGTAAACCGAATAACAGAGGACGTATTTACCATTTACTTAAAAAATACGCATGTTTACGTATATTCAGAATAGACCCAGATCAGATAGCTCCAGTAGAAGCTGTCTGATCAGGGTCTGTTCTGGTTGTTAATGGAATATAGATTAGAAGAATGGTTATACTTGTAACGGCATACATTCGCAGGAAATTTTGGTCATGACAGAAACTGTAGTAATTTCATAAGCAAACAGAGCAGGTCCTGATCAGACAGCTCCTACAGGGACCGTCTGATCCGTGTATACTCTGTTTTGCAAATATGCCAAATGCATCTCTATGATGTAAAGGTTTAACACGAATCATCTAACATCTAAAGCGTATTCAAATCTCTTGAATATTCATGTAAGAAGTAATGACATCAAGAATATTAATTAGATACATTTGTAACCGAGTGTTCTTATACAGAAACATACCCGCTCAGACTCGGGATCGAACCCGGGTCGCCAGGTTCTTAGTCATGCACTCTACCATGTAGCCATAAAAGAGTGCGTGTACAGCAAGGCCGTACACGTGATGACAAACCTACACACTGTGGCACATTTTTATACCAGCACGTACACACAGAAAGTTTTGGCAATGGCAGAAACTGTAGAATCAGATCTATATTACATAATCAAACAGAGCAGATCCTGATATTTAGCTCCTACAGGAGCCATCTGGTCACGTCTACTCTGTTTACAAAGGCGTTAAAGGTGTAACTAATGGGTTGAAGCCATAATACTCAATTTAGACACATGCAAACAAATTATGAATCTGAAGTGATTGACACGAAGCTTTAGCATACTGTGGGTAAGTTCATTAACCCTTTACTCCACATTCATGTAAGAAATAATGACATACTGATTAGATAAATTTTAATTATGTCGTATGAACACTTGGTATGTGATTCTATAGCCATATAGAGCAGGCACAGATCAGACGTCTCCTACAAGACTATATGATCTGGATCTACTCTGTTTGCATATGCGTTCGCATCGTACATATGGAGTAAAGGACTTAGCTTTCATAACACTGCAAAACCCATTGGGAACTGTAATAACTTACCGATCCACGACTAGAGACGGACTTTGCCGAGGTTCATTAAGTGGTCGCATTAGAGTCTATTGTATGATACAGTAAAGCTCCTCTAAAGCGACCACCAAAAGGCGATAGACATTAATATCCACGAGGGAAAGGGTCTACTCGGTTAGCAAAGACATAAAAACGTATATATGGAGTCTTTACTTAATAGTGTATAACCAATAAAATATCTATCGATTTAGCAGCACATTTAGTGTTGTGCTGTATTGAAACCATTGTGATAGATAGAGCATTTGCTCCTATGGTGCAAATGCTCTATTTATCACAATGGTTTCTAAATGCGACTTTTGCAGAGACGCCAAAATGCGTCACTAAGGGGTAATGTCTTCACTGGATGAAGATTAACCCTTTACCTCAAAGAGACGAACATTTGGCACCTTCATACACAGGGTAGACACTCCAGCAGGAGCCACCTGCTCGTGTTAGCTCTGATTGCTTATCCAGTAATATAGTTAGTTTAAACATATTTTATTTCAATATATATTGAAAGGGATTGGTCCACAAGTTCGTCCACCATTAGTTACGTCCCTTCCCCTACAATTTTAACATTGCAATTGAATATTTAACAATATGGCTATATACACACAAAAAAGACAGGAGGAAAAAGTAGGAGAAGCAGAAGTAGAAGATGATGATTAGAGAAGAAAGAGAATATGTCTAAATGTTGACAACATATCAAGAAGAAAAGACAAAGGATATGTATGAAGGTCTAATAGTACTAGGTACTGTAAACTGAAGTTTGGCAATTTAGTGGTCAGGCTAAAGTGACTGCTGTTGTAAGGTGTAGCTTTCTGTGATGCTTCAGATCTAGTAATTACGACACTCCGACATTAAGAATCCTTAAACTGTAGCAGTTAAAACACCAGTAAAAATAAATAGCAGAAAAGAGTTTGGATCTGACTCAAAACTTGTTGTTACTGCTCATTCAACTTTTGTGTAACACTTAGAAATTTATCAACACTGCCCTGATGATTGCCAACAGCAAGAATTGAGTCAGGAAAAATAAACTGTCCCTAACATTTTGATGCTTATTCGAATCTCTTAGTATTCCTTATATAAATCTGAACAGCTTCAAAAAGTGTGCAATTATCTTTAACAGAGACAGAATTCTTTCCGAATAATATAGTTTTTACTGTTTTTAAAACAATGATGTGATGACAATATCCTGGAATATCCTAATTAATATTCATGCTGTCAATTTATTACTTGAATAGTCATGGGTTAATAAATATTCAAGGAGTAAAGGACCAAATAAATCAAAAGAACCAAAACCTAAAAAACTGCAAACTCCACTATGGAACAAACTCCTAAACACAGTTAGTTGTCAAGCAATGTGAAAAGAAACAGGTAACAAACGATAATACTCACTGACCTGTGTACTCTAGCCAAACTCCTCAATTTCACAAACACAGAAACACTTGCAGCAGTCATGTACGAAGTCTAGTGAACGAATGATATTGTCGTAGTTCTTTTGTATCCACACCTGTGAGATTTTTGCTGGAAAGCGTGCAAATACGAGTTGAATACTTAATAGCCAACAACTCGCGATATTTTCGATTCAGCCATTGATTGAAGTTCAATTGGACATGTATAAATCTAATCTCAGAAAATTGCTCCCCATAAAATAGATCTCAAATAAGATGATCACTGAAACGTTTGTATCCAGATCATAATTGTACTTCAAATTCAGTTTTTTAAACATTGATTTTAACAAATTCATCTACTTGAATATGAAGATTGGTACTACTATTTGAAAAGGTAGTTTGATCATGATAAATCAGGTGTTTGATTAGGATCAAAACCGTTTTTACTCTGGATCAAAACCGCTTTATACTCTATTTGAGTCTAGCTCCTGTCTAACATTATTACACAAAGCATGCGTGTTTCAATCCTTGTACGCTGGCAAAGAAATGTGAAGAGTGTTTGGATCCAGGCAGGGTCATCAGGATCCAAGACATGTTAACTGAATAGAAGAAAAGTTAACCTTGAGAATTGTAGCAGACGCTAATTGTCAGACAACACAATTAATTATTGTAAGAGAGTTAATAGTTATATTTTGACATTTCAAGAAACCGTTGTTCATTTTTCAGCTTGCAAATAATACATGTGCTATTTACTACTTTATATCGAGGAAAATGAAAGCGCATTATCTGAATCAAATATTCTCTGTCTGTCTCTATCTGTCCCCTCTCTCTGTCCCCTCTCTCTGTCTGTCTGTCTGTCTCTGTCTGTCTGTCTGTCTGTCTATGGAGCGGTATTTGGGTCAAAATTATAGTTATGATTTTACCAAGAAAATACTGTTATCTACGTGCTAGTTGTTAATTTAGATACTCATTTCGATGTTGTTTAATACAATTTATCTATTTAAACTTCTATTTTAATTGTCTTTTCCGTTTTTCAAAAATCTTATATTTCATTCGCAATCTCAGAAGCTAGCCGCCTTATTCTACATGCCTCATTCTATATTCTTCATTCTACATTCTTCATTCTATATTCTTCATTCTTCATTCTATATTCTTCATTCTATATTCTTATCGCTAAACGGTAAATGTTTCAACTCAAATTATTACGAAACTAACTCACCAAATACTAGCTCTAGCTACACTACGCGATGACAACTATTGAATATTCATATAGGAAATAATGACGTCATGAAAATCAATTAGAATAGTGTTTAAAATGGCTGATGTGAACACATGGACTTTTAGCCATGGCAGAAACTGTAGAATCAGATCTAACCATTTCATAAGCAAACAGAGCACACCCCGATCAGACATTTTATATTCTTTCTTCACTATATGCACTCGGGGTGTCAATCAGCTTGAATACTGATGCCGCACTGAACCACCCGGTGTCTGATCTAGATCCAAACTGCATGCAAAATCAATCTTGGATTCACTCATAGTATGGTAAAGGTTGACACTTTCCCCCATCTATTCATGTAAAAATCATGAATGTTAGAATATGAATTAGATCTAGATCTAGATCTAGATCCTTGATGTATTTTATCATGGCATCACGAACAAGTGGTAGAAACATTAGAATCAGATCTACATTGTTTCATAATCAAACAGAGTAGACCCAGGTCAAACGGCTTCTATAGGAGCCGTCTGATATGGGTCTGCTCTGTTTGCAGGATCGAGTCAAAAGTCGGTCATATGAGGGAAAGGGTTACAGATACCATTCGTTATCACCAATTCATTCATACAAAAAGCATAGATTCTATATAAACAAACCAAATGTTAGCGTGTTTTCTTTCTCGAAACGCCGAAATGTTATTTGCTAAAATACTGGGTTTGACACCTCTGTTTATATGTAGAGTAAAAGACCCTTATTTCGACACCTTAAGACACATATTCTTCGTAACGATAAGAGTTTGTTGTACTTCGACATGGCAACAAAGAAAGACGTACATTTACCACCGTTTTTGAATTACTATTGCTTATGAACGTGTATGAGTTTGCAGTGCAATACTAGGTTACTAACTTGATCTGCTTTGGGTTCTTTATTTCGACAGGGGGACTTATGACGCGCTTATATGACTTATGACGTAAAGATGACGCGCAGTAATGCCAACACAGTTTTCTTTTAGTTTTATTGTCAGATATACCACGAAGTAAATACTCTGTATACAAAATGACGTCATACAACATAACCCTCGCCACTCATGAAAATATACCGTCTGGTGTTCACTCGATGAAATAAATTTCGATCTTCCACCGAAAATTACAAATATCCTCTATATATTCTTTACCTTACAATGACTTTCAATGATAAACAATGATTTTCTACAATTACTAAATACCTTTTAACGTTGTCATCAAGTAGAGCTAGTATTTTGTGAGTTAGTTTCGTAATAATTTGAGTTGAAACATTTAGCGATAATAATTAAGAATTTAGAATGAGGCATGTAGAATAAGGCGGTAAGCTTCTGATATCAAGTAGAGCTAGTATTTGGTGGGTTGAGAACAAGTAGGGCTAGTATTGGGTGAGTTAGTTTCGTAATAATTTGAGTTGAGACATTTAGCGTTTAGCGATAAGAATTAAGAATATAGAATGAAGAATATAGAATGAGGCAGATCAAGTAGAGCTAGTATTTGGTGAGTTAGTTTCGTAATAATTTGATTTGAAACATTTAGCGTTTAGAGATAAGAATTAAGAATATAGAATGAAGAATATAGAATGATCGAGGCATGTAGAATAAGGCGGGTAGCTTCTGAGAACTATAATTTTGACCCAAATACCGCTCCATAGTTTTTGCCCTGTCTGTTTGTCTGTTTGTTTGTCAGTAACTTTAACATTGCCCATAACTTTTGAGCCAGTACAGATAGAGACTTGATATTCGGCATGAATATGTATCTCATAAAGCCGCACATTTTGAGGGGTGACATGTCAAGGTCAAGGTCATCCTTCAAGGTCAGAGGTCAAATATACGGGTCAAATCACCAACTTTAACATTGGCCATACCTTTTGGACCAGTAGAGATAGAGACTTGATATTTGGCATGCTTGTGTATCTCATGAAGCTGCACATTTTGAGGGGTGACATGTCAAGGTCAAGGTCATCCTTCTGGGTCAAAGGTCAAATTATCTGTTTTTTTGGCTGTAACGCAACCTTAACATTGGTCATAACTTTTGAGTCAGTACAGATAGAGACTTGATATTTGGCATGCATATGTATCTCATAAAGCCGCACATTTTGAGGGGTGACATGTCAAGGTCATGGTCATCCTTCAAGGTCAGAGGTCAACTATATGGGTCAAATCACCGACTTTAACATTGGCCATAACTTTTGGACCAGTAAAGATAGAGACTTGATATTTGGCATGCTTGTGTATCTCATGAAGTTGTACATTTTCAGGGGTAAAATGTCAAGGTCAATGTCATCCTTCAGGGTCAAAGGTCAAATTGTCTGTTTCTTTGTCTGTAACTTTAACATTGGTCATAACTTTTGAGCCAGTACAGCTAGTGACTTGATATTTGGCATGCATATGTATCTCATAAAGCCGCACATTTTGAGTCAAGGTCAAGGTCATCCTTCAAGGTCACAGGTCAAATATGTGGGTCAAATCACTGACTTTAACATTGGCCATAACTTTTGGACCAGTAGAGATAGAGACTTGATATTTGGCATGCTTGTGTATCTCATGAAGCTGCACAGTTTGAGGGATGACATGTCAAGGTCATTCTTCAGGGTCAAAAGTCAAATTGTCTGTTTGTCTGTAACTTTAACATTGGTCATAACTTTTGAGCCAGTACAGATCTATAGAAACTTGGTATTTGGCATGAATATGTATCTCATAAAGCCGCACATTTTGAGGTGTGACATGTAAAGGTCAAGGTCACCCTTAAAGGTCAGAGGTCAAACATATGGGTCAAATCACCGACTTTAACATTGGCCATAACTTTTGGACCAGTACAGATAGAGACTTGATATTTGGCATACTTGTGTATCTCATGAAGCTGCACAGTTTGAGGGGTGACATGTCAAGGTCATCCTTCAGGGTCAAAGGTCACCAACTTCAAATTGACCAGAACTTTTGAACCAATAGAGATAGAGTCTTGATATTTGGTATGCATGTGTATCTCATGAAGCTGCACATTTTGAGGGGGCAACATGTCAAGGTAAAGGTAATCTTTTAGGGTCAAAGGTCACCGACTTTAACATTGGCCATAACTTTTGAACCTGTAGATACATACTTGACATTTGGTATGCATGTGTATCTCATGAAGCTGCGCAGTTTGGGGGTGACATGTCAAGGTCAAGGTCATCTTTCAGGGTCAAAGGTCACCGACTTTAACATTGGCCATAACTTTTGAACCAGTAGAGATACAGACTTGATAGTTTGTATATATGTGTTTCTCATTTGGCTGCACAGTTTGAGGGGTGACATGTCAAGGTCAAGGTCATCTTTGAAGGTCAAAGGTCATTAACATTGGCCATAACGTTTGAACCAGTAGATATACAGCCTTGATACTGGTATGCATGTGTATCTCATGAAGCCGCACAGTTTGAGGGTGACATGTCAAGGTCAAGGTCATCCTTCATGGTCAAAGGTCACCAACTTTTAACATTAACTTTTGAACCATTAGAGATACAGACTTGATATTTGGTATACATGTGTACCCCATGAAGCTGCACAGTTTGAGGAGTGACATTTCAAGATCAAGGTCATCCTTCTGGGTCAAATATCATATTATTTCACAAACACATCTTGTTGTGAATGAATCTACTGAGAGTGAAGGCCTTTCAGAACTATCATGCTCATGCCACGCAGTGATCATTAGCTCAATCCGTGAACAAAAAAGCAGATTCTTCCGCAAAATTGTTCTCCCTGCAAATCTCAGAAAAACTTGTCATACAATAATCATATACTGCCACACACTATACTTTCGAAGAAACATCCACTGTAAACAAGGTCAGTAGAGTTCATATTCTGTGCGAACACAGACTATCTATTTCGTCGATGTTAATCGGTTTTCCCCTTTCATTGCATAGCATTTTCCACGTTGCCTTAACAATATCAAGGGACAGCATCTGTCCCTTGCTAAAAACCGTTTAGGCTAGACTCTTTAAACTTTACAAGAATGTTGCCCAGTATGTTGCTGTGCACCTCCATATTTTGAACTCCTTCTTCCTGATATTTTGGAGTTATTGACCCTGCCAAGTTGGACTTTGTCATAGTTTATTACTCGTGAATGTTGAGCCGCACATATCTCCGAATTTAATATGGCCAGTCAAGAAACTTCACGTGCACAGTTAGTTTGCACCTTTATATTTTCAATTCCCTGTCCCTGGTTATTTTGGAGTTGTTGCCCCTGACAAGTTGAAATATGTTATACATGTAGTTTATTACGAACTTTGAGCCACACATAACTCTAAATCTAATAGGGCTAGTCTTGAAACTTCACAAAAATGTTGCCCAGCATGAATTGTTGTGAACCTTTGTGTTTTCATTTCCCTCTCCCTTGTTGTTTTGCAGGTACTGCCCTTGATTAGTTAAAATATGCGTTAAAGTATTTAAAAAAAACTGATGATTTGCACCTTGTTCAATTGTGTCAATTCAATATTTTGTTTGTGTCAGTAATTACATAAATGGAAAATTCCTTTGAAAACGTGAAGGAACATATTTAAAGATGGATAGATAATTTATGACATTATTATATAATGGCAAGGGAGGTACTATATTTTATATATATCGACCCCCACCTGGTGGATGTATTTTATCAAGGGAGTCACTACATTTTATAGTAAAATGGCCTGGGGGTCATAGTACTATATGATATATCGACCCCCGTGGTGGATGTATTTTGGCCAGGGAGTCGCCATATTTTACAGTAAAATGGACCCCCCCCCCCCGGTGGATATATTTTGGCAAGGGAGTCAATATATTTATAGAAAGACATTGGCCCGGTTGTGAGAATATTCTCGATATAAAACCTTTTCTGTGGGGTATACATAGGAGACGGGGCCTATACAGTACCCCGCCAGAATTGAACGTTTTTACATGTAGAAAATGGTGTTTTAAAACTTATAAACTTGATATCCGCAACACGGTTTTATATAGAAAATGTGTTTGAGTTGTCTCCCTTTGCTCTTGGCTAATTTCCGTATATATCCGTCATTTTCCGGGTTCTTCCGGTAGACTGGTTCATATCTTAGTGCCTATATATACCCCGTAGTACCTATATATACCCCGCACCTGATGTCATCGGACTGGTTCAAAAATTTTGCACATATATGCCCCATATCTTTGCGCTACATTATAGTTTGATGCGACGAAACACTCCGTTTTCAGACTGTTTTTAATAAAAAGAATACTATATGTGACTGTGCATGTGACAATTATTTAACTGAACAGCAACCCCTCTCAAGTATCTTCATGTCTTTACATAAAAGGTGACTTAAATGCTTCATCTGTGAAAGAACTGTGTAAAGGTGTTATGCAGTGTATAATTAATGAAATAGTTGGAGAGTCTTGTAACATAATGTTGTCTTCTTTGAACATGTATCAATATGTAAAGTATTGAGATGACATACTCCCACGAACCCTTATGATTGGATTAATATTTATCTCATCTCGTCGTGACCAGACAGTCTGCGCAAACAATGTTTCCCTTGTTCAAAAGATCTTAAGAGTCTTGTCGATCACTTCTAAGAGACATGACACTTCAACGAAGCAGCACTTTTACTTTTCTCAAGCAGACACTATCAAGCTATGACTGATATACTATTAAAACGACATCAAGTTCTTAAACACTGTGACAAGAAAGTTTTAAACTCTACATATGATTAATTAATAAATCAATAGTTGAAGGAAAACCCGACGGCCGATCGACACGGTTACCCAAGTATTGTATCTCAAACAATTTGTGTAGCGGCACACGACACAATTATTATGACACCTGCGCACTTAACATCATAGTCTGTAAATAATTAACATGGTAATACTGATCTAAATCTAATACGCGTATTTTACATCGTAGCCTGTCTATAGATAAATATAAAATATGATATTTAGTAATCTTGATTTTGGTGCACTGGTCTTCAAAACCTTTCCAGAGTTACATGCAATATGGCAATCAACTCTTCCATTTTCTTCCTAACAAAAACAAAAACCACAAAGATATGGTAGCACGAAGGTGAAAAAAGAATGAGTACAATTTTGAGGTCCGTTCTGCATTTCTATGAAGCAACTTAATAATGCATATTCGCAACTTAAAATTTGCATGCCATTTATCTAACATTGAAACAGATTTAGAATAGGATCGTCACACAAAACTATGCTTCGTTAAAAGCTTCGGTCACAACCGGTCAGACGACTACTCTACGGGAAATCTACGACAAAACTTCTAAACAACTCACGGGCGTTGCAGGCCCTTTTTGCGAAATTTCGAGAGCGCAAACAACCCGTAAGCATGCACGACGACCAAATGCATGCACAACAACTTAATGATTACAATTTTCACGTAATGAACGTCAATAACGAATGTTTGAATTGCGCGACGCAAACATTAGGTCAGGTATGCGTGGCATAAAAATCTTCTTCTCTGAAATCGTGAGGCCATGGCTTAATAGCTCAATTGGTAAGATAAAGACCCTGGGTTCGAGTCCCGTTTTCACCACGTTATGATTGGTGCCCAACCTAAATAATCCGCTGTGTGATTTAAATGAAAAACAAATGTAATATTGAAAAACCCGTGGCTTGTTCGTTGAGTAAGAATTGTTGTATAGATGGGATGAGTGTAGCCAGGTAGAGATTGTTATGGAATTGTTGATAGGCTTAGAGTGCGCAGCTTGATAGCTAAGTCGGTAGGGCATTTGCATGTTAAGCCAAAGGCCCTGGGTTCGAGTTTTCCATGTTACAGAAACGTTAACTCAGTTATATATATACAGTTGAAGAAGAAATTCCATCAAAGGGAAACACCGGGAAGAGCAGAAATAACACGTTTTGGACTTGCGTGTTACTTGCTTCGGTTGCACGACACTTTTGCGTCTTTGTCAGCAGGCTCCAAATTGCGCAAGACGAACTTACGTGACCCGTGCATTCCTTGGCGTTGTTTTGTCATAGATATCCCGTAGGGTTGTCGCACGATCGGTTGTAACCAAGGCGTTTTCATTTATTGAAAAGTATTTGCTCTGATTGCATGCTGAAATGCCGCCTGCTTCAAATATATAAGTTTTTATGCTTTTTAAACTGAAGAAATAGAGAATATGAATGCCAACAATTTGGATCTAGATCTAGATCAGACGCCACATTGCGCGATGTCTGATCTGGATCCAAAGTGTTTGCAAATGGTAAATTTGTCAAAGCGTATTTACTTATTCTTCACAGAGACAATTCTATGCATTTACCGTGTCCTGTTAAGAGATAGGGGCAATTGTGTTGTATTTTTTCTGCAGCTTGACAAGTGCATGCTTAAAACAGCCAGGAAATAAAACAGGACGCTTCTAAAGTAGGTATTTTGCTTTACTTTAAGCCTTCTTTGGGCAACTACCTGTCCTAAAATTTAAAATAAGCTATGGGGAAATGGTTGAAATGTATAACATCTGAACAATAGCAAATAGCTAAATTGTCAGATGATTTGAAATGTAAACCTCTAAATATCTCACTTCCGATATTGCTAAAAAAGAACCTAGTCGGATTTGGTCGGATCAGCCAAATCGCGAAGCCAACGTGTAGCAACGGTTGCATAATTTCGATTAACTTTTCTTCTTACATCATTGCTCCAGCTCATGGATAAAATGTGAACATTTAAAATATGTCAGTTTTGGAGGTCCGAACCCCGCTAGACTGTTTATGAATCAAGGAACTCGGCTTGAACGTGTTTCTTTTTTTCAAGTTCTATCTATCGCGTTCAATATATCAATTATAACCAGACATGAGATAATCGTAATCGTGTAATCGTAATCGTGTAATCGTAATCGATTGCAATTAATTACATTTTTTCAAAGTAATCCAATGCATTCGGTTACTTTTTTTCAAAATCGATTACATGTAATCGTAATCGTAACCATTACAGGGCAAAAACGTGGTGTAATCAGCGATTACATTTCGATTATGTTTCGATTAGTTTGGAATGTTATCATATGCTTCTTATGTAGCTAGTCTTATGATCTCGTTCAACATTATTAGCACATCCAGCCTTATAATCTGGGTCTACATTATAAGCATATCCAGTCTAATGACATGGGTCTACATTATAAGCATATCCAGTCTTATGATATGGACCTACATTATTAGCACATCCCATCTTATGATCTTGGTCTACATTATTAGTACATCCAGTCTTATGATCAGGATCTGCATTATTAGCAAATCAAGTTTTATGATCTGGGTCTACATAAATGAAAGGATAAGTGGTTATTTATATCATTTAAACTCTTATATCTTTATATCATTTACTAACTCTGATCAAAGTTGTCTGCTTAAAGTTACTTGAATGACTATAAGTTTTAGCAAAATACATGAAAACATTAATCGACAATTAAATCAATTATAATGTGGTACATGTATGTTGCTGAAAGATTTGCAGAGTTTGATAATACATAGGCTGTTTGCAAGGATATTTTAGGGTTATCGCATTTTGCTTGAATACCTGTATTAACAATTAAATAGGTGAGAAGTCTAACAATATCCTGAGACTCAGTGGAAAGAGATTTACCACTGAACCCTTTACAAAGTTGACAGGTGTTTTATGTCCCAAGTTTGAAACATGTTATTTTAATTCATCCTTTCTATTTTTTGTTTCTTATTTTCGATTTGAGCTAAGCCAGAACCGTTGCAAAATTAAACGGTTTTCAATCTAATTTTCAGTAGAACCTTATAAACCGGATCATTGTCAAGGTTGCTTCAAAACATCTGGGAATACCAGTCACTTCTGCTCCAGCATAGCTGGCAATATCTTACCCGGGGCCGTGTAGGTTGAATGATGCAACGTTTGAAATGCTGCTGATGATAAAATGCAACTCAAAGTAAATAGGATCGACCCTGAACAGAAAACTCAAACATGAACTGTCTGATCCTGGATAACCCAATTGGCAGTGAAACCTTACATTATATAAATAAAAGGTTTACCTACCTATACTAATCACTGAAACACTTAGTTTCTTAGAAACTGATGTATAACAAGCTGAATACCTCCAAATAAAATAGTTTAATAATATAGTCAGTTTGTGTCTGAACGTATTCTCCAATATAATCTATTGAAATCGAAACGTTTTTCACGTAATCGTAATTTAATCGCTTACAGAGTGTATTTTGTAAAAATTAATCGTAATTGTACTCGTATTTGCTGTTATCGTAATCGAAAGTAATCGATTACTTTTCAAAGTTTTTCGATTATCAACACTCTTTCTTTGAGGCGTGGATATAAAGTATCTCTGACAAAAGTTTATTAAAATTTCAATCTCTACATGTTGAAACCAAGAATTTGTAACCTTATATTTCCTCACATCGGCATATCGTTGAATCAAATATATTATAAACGAAAGCAGTTACCTAAAAACTGTAAAATCGACAGTTTCTTGAAATACAAAGTTATATAATCATCGATGTCGAGTTTTTTTCTTATTTGTCATTTTCAGTGTTGCTTAGAATAGAAACTCGTCGGAATATGGTTGGATCCGCCAAATCCAAGCCATCATGTAGGCTGAGAAATTTCAAACAAATTTGCTTCTAACCTCAATTACCGTGCTGGTACGGTTAAAAAGTTACATCTTTCGGAATACCCTAATACACTGGACGTGCTCGATTGGCGTTACGCGGGACTGACTGCGACAGAGGTCTTCATTCCTCATTGAAGCTCCGCGCTTAGAGCGGACAAAGACAGAATTATTATTTTAACATTTATATCTTTAAAACGGAAGCAGAGAGCTAAACAGAGTAAAACAAAAATGCCTGATATTGGACACTTTGATTATCGGCGTCATGATTTTTTCAGTTCTCACTTCCGGTGTTGCCAAAAGCAGAAACGTATTTATGACGTATCAGCGAAATCGCGACGCCACCATGTAGGTTGTGATATTTTAATCATATTGGCTTCTAAAATCAATGTTCTATCTGAAACGGTTCGAAAGTTATAGCTCCTGAGATACGCTGAAATATTATCGGTATGTCACAGTGTGTATGTTTATCATCACTTGTATGGCCTTGCTGTACAAGCGCGCTTGTATGACGACGTGTTAAAGTGCATGACTGCGAACCTGGCGACCCGGGTCTGAGCGGGTATGTTTCATATTGAATTGAATTGGACATCATGCACATATTCATTGCATGGTATACCCCGGAACCGTACGGACACAAATGTTCTACTTTTTCGTATAAATTGGCTGCCCAAGAGTAGGAAACTCATTTTCTTCATATAGATTTGATGCTTGACAAGTCCTGTGCACTCGTGGATAAAATGTCGACGTCCAAATTATGTCAGTTTTGGAGGTTCGAACACTGCCAGACTGTTAACGAATCCAGGAACTCGGTTCGAACTTGCTCTGAAGTTTCTTCTTTTACAGTTCTATCTATCGCGTACAAGAAATCAGTTCTAATTAATCGAGCTCTTTTTTTCCGATTTTCAAAAACTCTTTATTTGCGGGGTATATATAAATTTATCTCATATAATTCTTATTATCGTAAAATTAGCTGCCCAAGAGTACGAAACTTATTTTCATCGTATAGATCTGATGCTTAAATACAGTTTTAATGCAATTTGGCAAGTACTGTTCATTCATGCATAAACTGTACAACGTCCAAAATAGGTCAGTTTTGGAGGTTCGAACCCTGCCATACTGTTAACAGATCAAGGAACTCGGCTCGAACTTGCTCTGAGGTTTCTTGTTTTAAAGTTTTATCTATCGCGTACAAGAAATCAATTCTAACTCATCAAATTCTTTTTCGATTTTGAAAAAAAATCTTTATTTGCGGGGTATATATACATTTATCTCAGATAAGTCTTAATATAGTCAAACTGAATGCCCAAGAGTACGAAACTCATTTTCAACGTATAGATCTGATGCTTGACTACATTTTTAACGCAATTTGGCAAGTCCTGCTCATTCATGCCTAAAATGTACAACGTACAAAATAGGTCGGTTTTAGGTTGTTCGACCCCTGTCAGGCTGTTAATGGATCAAGGAACTCGGCTTGAACTTGCTCTGAAGTTTCTTCTTTTACAGTTCTATCTATCGCGTAAAAAATTCAATTCTAATTCATCCAGTTCTTTTTTCGATTTTTAACAATCTTTATTTGCGGGGTATATATAAATTTCTCTCAAATAATTCTTAATATCGTAAAATTATCTACTCAAGAGTATGAAACTCATTTTCAACGTATAGATTTGATGCTTGACTACAATTCTAAAGCAATTTGGCAAGTCCTCTGCACTCGTGGATACAATGTACAACGTCCAAAATACGTCATTTTTGGAGGTTCGAACACTGCTAAACCGTTAACGGATCAAGGAACTCGGTTCAAACTTGCTCTGAAGTTTCTTCTTTTAAAGTTATATCTATCGCATACAAGAAATCAATTCTAACTCATCCCGTTCTTTTTTTTTCGATTTTCAAAACTCTTTATTTGAGGGGTATATATAAATTTATCTCAGATAATTCTTAATATCGTCAAACTGAATGCCCAAGAATACACAACTCATTTTCAACTATATATCTGAGGTTTGTCTACAGTTTTAATGCAATTTGGCAAGTACTGTACATTCATGCCTAAAATGTACAACGTCCAAAATAGGTCGGTATTGGGTGGTTCGACTCGTCAGACTGTTAACGGATCAAGGAACTCGGCTTGAACTTGCTCTGAAGTTTCTTGTTTTAATATTCTATCTATCGCGTACAAGAAATCAATTCTAACTCATCCAGTTCATTTTTTTAACACTCTTTATTTGCGGGATATATATAAAGTTAATTCTTAATATCTCAAACTGAATGCCCAAGAGTACAAAACTCCTTTTCAACGTATAGATCTGATGATTGACTACAGTTTTAATTCAATTTGGCAAGTCCTGTTCATTCATGCATAAAATGTACAACATCCTTATTATGTAAGTTTTAGGGGTTCGAACACTGCCAGACTGCTAACGGATCAAACAACTTGCTCTGACGTTTCTTCTTTTTAAATTCTATCTATCGCGTACAAGAAATCAATTCTAAATCATCCAGTTCTTTTTTCGTTTTTTAACACTTTATTTGCAGGGTATATATGAATTTCTCTCAAATAATTCTTAATATCGTTAAATTATCTGCCCAAGAGTACGAAACTCATTTTCATCGTATAGAAACTTGACTACAGTTCTAAGGCAATTTGGCAAATCCTGTGCACTCGGGGATAAAATTTACACTGTCCAAAATACGTCAGTTTTGGAGGTTCGAATACTACCAGACTGTTGATGGATCAAGGAACTCGGTTCGAACTTGCTCTGAAGTTTCTTCTTTTAAAGTTCTATCTATCGCGTACAAGAAATCAATTCCAAATTCTGAAGGGTGGTGATCCCCCGAAAGCAAAAATTGCAACACAAATAGAGAAAATCGCAGACTCGGTTTTATTGAGTCTGTTCATGAGCAGTAATTGAGAGTGCAACACTGCCCCACCCTCTAGCACCGGCTTAAGCGGTATTCAATTTTCAGAACAAGAAGTACTGAAATTCATGATCTCGAAGGATTAGAAGGTATAACAACACTGAGAATGAAGTCAATCAGTTCCTTTTTTCGATTTTCAAAACTCTTTATTTGCGGGGTATATATACATGTAGATTTATCTCATATAACTCTTAATATCGTTAAATTATCTGCCCAAGAGTACGAAACCTATTTTCATCGTATAGATGTGATGCTTGACTACAATTCTAAAGCAATTTGACAAGTCCTGTTCATTCATGGATAACATGTACAATGTCCAAATAATGTCAGTTTTGTGGGTTCGAACACTGCCAGACTGTTAACGGATCAAGGAACTCGGTTCGACCTTGCTCTGAAGTGTCAAGTTCTATCTATCGCGTACAAGAAATCAATTCTAAATCATCCAGTTCTTTTTTTTTGATTTTCAAAACTCTTTATTTACATGGTATATATACATTTATCTCAGATCATTCTTAATATCGTCAAACTGAATGCCCAAGAGTACAAAACTCATTTTAAGCGTATAGATCTGATGCTTGACTACAGTTTTAATGTAATTTGGCAAGCCCTGTTCATTCAATCCTAAAATGTACAACGTCCAAAATACGTCAGTTTTGTAGGTTCGAGAACCCTGCCAGACTGTTAACAGATCAAGGAACTCGGTTCGACCTTGTCTGAAGTGTCTTCTTTTAAAGTTCTATCTATCGCGTACAAGAAATCAATTCTAAATCATCCAGTTCTTTTTTTTTATTTTCAAAACTCTTTATTTGCGGGGTATATATAAATTTATCTCAGATCATTCTTAATATCGTCAAACTGAATGCCCAAGTGTACAAAACTCATTTTCAGCGTATAGATCTGATGCTTGACTACAGTTTTAATGTAATTTGGCAAGCCCTGTTCATTCATTCCTAAATTGTACAACGTCCAAAATACGTCAGTTTTGTAGGTTCGAGAACCCTGCCAGACTGTTAACAGATCAAGGAACTCGGTTCGACCTTGTCTGAAGTGTCTTCTTTTAAAGTTCTATCTATCGCGTACAAGAAATCAATTCTAAATCATCCAGTTATTTTTTTATTTTCAAAACTCTTTATTTGCGGGGTATATAAAAATTTATCTCAGATAATTCTTAATATCGTCAAACTGAATGCCCAAGAGTACAAAACTCATTTTCAGCGTATAGATATGATGCTTGACTACAGATTTAATGTAATTTGGCAAGTACTGTTCATTCATTACTAAAATGTACAACGTCCAAAATACGTCAGTTTTGTAGGTTCGAACCCTGCCAGACTGTTAACAGATTAAGGAACTCGGTTTGAACTCGCTAAGTTTCTTCTTTTAGAGTTCTATCTATCGCGTACAAGAAATCAATTCTAACTCATCCAGTTCTTTTTTCGTTTTTTAACACTCTTTATTTGCGGGGTATATATATATATAAATGTATCTCAAATTATTCTTCATATCAATGATCTCGGTTCGAAATTGCTCTGAAGTTTCTTCTTTTTAAAGTTATATCTATCGCGTAAAAGAAATAAATTCTAACTCATCCAGTTTTATTTTTCGATTTTCGAAACTCTTTATTTGCGGGGTGTATATACATTTATCTCATATAATTCTTAATACCGTGAAATTAGCTGCCCAAGAGTACGAACCTAATTTTTATCGTATTGATCTGATGCTTGACTACAGTTTTAATGCAATTTGGGAAGTCCTGTTCATTCATGCATAAAATGTACAACGTCCAAATTACGTCAGTTTTGGAGGTTCGAACACTGCCAGACTGCTAACGGATCAAGGAACTCGGTTCGAACTTGCTCTGAAGTTTTTTCTTTTAAAGTTCTATCTATCGCGTACAAGAAATCAATTCTAAGTCAATCAGTTCCGTTTTTTCGATTTTCAAAACTCTTTATTTGCGGGGTATATATAAATTTATCTCAAATAATTCTTAATATCAAGGAACTCGGTTTTCGAAATTGCTCTGAAGTTTCTTCTTTTTACAGTTATATCTATCGCGTAAAAGAAATCAATTCTAAATCATCCAGTTCTTTTTTTCGATTTTCGAAACTCTTTATTTGCGGGGTGTATATACATTTATCTCACATACTTCTTAATACCGTGAAATTAGCTGCCCAAGAGTACGAAGCTCATTTTCATCGTATTGATCTGATGCTTGACTACAGTTTTAATGCAATTTGACAAGTCCTGTTCATTCATGCATAAAATGTACAACGTCCAAATTACGTCAGTTTTGGAGGTTCGAACACTGCCAGACTGCTAACAGATCAAGGAACTCGGTTTGAACTTGCTCTGAAGTTTCTTCTTTTAAAGTTATATCTATCGCGTACAAGATATCAATTCTAAATCAATCAGTTCTCTTTTTCGATTTTCAAAACTCTTTATTTGCGGGGATTATATACATTTATCTCATATAACTCTTAATATCGTGAAATTAGCTGCCCAAGAGTACGAAACTTATTTTCATCGTATAGATCTGATGCTTGACTACATTTTTAATGTAATTTTGCAAGTCCTGTTCATTCATGCATAAAATGTATAACGTCCAAGGATTTCAAAGGTCAAGGTCAAATGGTAAAAACATTGATATGGCTGTTAAAGATACAAGTTTGGAGGCCCATTTCATTATATGAACAATGCATAAACAGGCGAACACCAGATGGCTTTGACACAACCTCTGGTTAAGAGACCAAATCAGCTGGGCCTTGTGTAAAACATGTGTGTTTATAAAAAATATACTAAACAGAATTTAAAAATAACAAAAATAATAATAAGAATTATATACCGATATATAAAAATTGCAGATTTGCTTCTGTTCGGGGTATATTTAGTTACAGCAGAATTGCAGGGGTTTAAAAATATACAATGCAGTTTTGCTTTATAGAGGGGTATATTTAATATGCCAGGGTTGTGGGGCTTTGTATATATTTATATATCGGGGTATATTCACTAATACCAGAATTGCAGGGTTTTAAATATACACATATTTGCTTCATATTGGGGTATATTCAGTTATGGAAAAGTAGTAAAGTCAAGCAGGCAAAGCCACATACAAGACGCAACAACTACCAAAACACCGATAGATAGCATCACACACACACACTAACACACACACACACACACACACACACACAACCATACACCCAAACGCACACTCACACACGAGATGAATACAGAAAACACCAACAAACACATAAGAGCTGGAGACAAACACTCCACACATGAACAAAACCACAAGCACAAAGACGCAAGGCAAACAAAAGGAAGGGTGACAAAATTGCGGGTTTTTAAATATATACAAAGCAGATTTGCTTCATACCGGGGTATATTTAGTTATACCAACTTTGCAGGGTTTTAAATATATGCAACACAGATTTGCTTTAAATCGGGGTATATTGATTGTTGTGGGCCAGTCAAAGTCAGCTAAGTATAAGCTCGATGTTCGATTATCGTTGATGGGTCGAATATAGGGTTCCCTACCTAACTGCAATAAATAGGTCCACATGCTCAATTCCGCAATTGCCATACATTATAAGCTTCTCAAGAGGTACCCCCCTGACTACAAAACTATAAATACTCCATGCAAGTACGGTCATTGGTTTAATTGAGCCTCTGGTTCACAAACATGATTAACAACTAGAGATGACACGTTAAACCAAGTATCCATGTATTCATTGATTCATGTAAAAGAACCAGACTGCTTCTCAAGCAGTGCGATTCAGTCTGTGTCCATACTACAAAAAAACTAAAATCGGTAGGGTCTGCTGGGGCTATCCCCACATAACAGGTAGGCACATTTGATGCAGTCACTTATGGATTGATAATGATAACACACCCAAAGATGTAGGTTGTAATGAAAACCCTTGGCCTGTTTTAATTGGACATATTTTCCATCTTGAATAACATCTGCAAACAAGATGTACTCTGAAGTCTGATCAGGTTCTAAACAACTTGTCCATGTATCGTTTCTTTGTAAAATTATGACCCCTTGCTAGAAGACCTTTATTACTAATCATCAGGTTCCGTTTCATTAGCTACTTAACAGATAATACACTGATGCTGTTAAATACAAGTGACCCTTTGAACGATTAAAGCAGGGTAGAATGAACGCAGAAAGGGTTTTTGAAGAGCTTTGTGCTTTATCTTCATATTGATTTAAGCAGACACGTGGCTTTGCTAGGAAATAACTATTCCTTTGTGTTTTCATGTACATACTTTTATTCCCCTATACATTTCTTCTACACAACTAGTTTGCAAATTGATTGAATAGCATCATGTAATGGCGTTGGTCGTTTGTAACAGGGAAAAGGTTAAGATTTACTAAGTTCATAGTATTTGTAATGTGTGGTGGATTTAAATATGAACATTGACTTTTGTCATATTTATGTATGCCACAAGAGCCTGTTATACGATATTATACACTAAAATACACTACATAGAACTGTGTCATAACGGGGTATATCTAATTATTCTTGTAGTATGGGGCATTCTAAATATATACAACACAGATTTGTTCTATGCTGGGGTATATATATATATAGGGTGGATTATATACAGTTTCCGGGAAAAAAAGAACCCCATATCGAGGTTACATATAGTGACCCCGTAACCGACCCGATGTATGTATATATATATATATATATATATATATATTTGTAATAATAAGGAACTCGTAGAGTGTTCTTTGGGTAACGAGGGTTCGGGGGCCTTTTTTGTATCATCAGTGACTGCTCTAGGTAACACTTAGATTACCTTAAAAATCTGCACATGAGCATACTCTCGTCTGCTACAGGTTTAAAGCTTTACAATTGGTTTGAATTGGTAGAAATGCTGAATGAGTGTCAAACAGCTTTTATTCAGATGAGACATCGAATTACTCGGCGTCTTATTCCGATAAGGCTGCCTGAACATGTGAACTACCGACCAGCATAGCCTAGGAGTTGCTCTTCCAACCAAAGGCACAGCACCATGCAAAACCCGCCTTAGGTAGTACGCTTAATATGAACATGCAGACAGCTTGGATCCGGATGAGACGTCGAATTACCGAGCTGTTTGATCAAACATGACATTACGGTTGCACTCGGCAGGCTTAGGGTAAATGTTTTGAGCTGAGTAAAGCATTCGGTTATTTTACAGTGAACCATCGTTGAGGGGCTTCCGCGGCCGAGCCGTTATAGTCTATGACTATCACTTAGCTCCTCGCATCTGTCTGAATACAACTAAACCACGTGACCGCTAACTATTTTCGATACCGAAGTCTTTTGTCTACTAATGTTTTGATCTGCTGCACATTTCAGAGTGCTCATTTTTGGCATTTCTGGAATTTCCAATAATTTCCAAAGGTGGTCTTGTTTGATTCGGGTCTTCCTTAAATGTTTTGTTAAGATTGTCATCTTAACGAGTCTGTGATTTTCTCTTTTGGTATTACTATTTTTGCTTTCGAAGGATCATCCACTTTCAGCATTTAAGTAAATATATTCTGAAAGTGGGTGATCCTTTAAAAGCAAAAGTAGAAATGAGAAATTGCAGACTCGGTTTTATTGAGTCTGTTCATGACTAGTTATTAAAAGTGCAACACTACTCACGCCACCTCACGCCCCCTAGCATCTTAATTTTCACCAGAAAATATAACAACACTGAGAATGAAGTACGGGGCGACTTTTAACCTAATACCTGACGCCGAACATGTTTTTAAAGATATTTCTTGTTATTTCCATATGTGACCAGGGCCTATATATTAACGACGCCTTTTCCCAATATGACTTTGACTTTAATATGGTTTCAAATAGCCTGGAATGATAATGAAGAGAAGTATGAATATAGGAAATAGTTACTAAAGATGTTAGCACAATCTTCGTGAGATAGTTAAAAGACCTACGCCATAGAGCCCCATGGTATGCGGTGGGAGGATCTTTCCAAGCAGAAGAACCAACAAGAAGAGATTAGCTCTGTGCAAAGATGTTATGCATGCGCAACTCGCTCACTCATGATCACTCACCCATGAATATACCATCGGCGTATAGATATACATGTACAGTCCTCTACACCTGTGTGTTGTACCCATAACCAGGTAAATACACTATGAATGTACCGTAAGGTTCACTGTGTTTATACATGTTTGAGATAATTGGGTCGGGTTTCAAGCTCTTACAGCATTAGTCAGGGAGCCAGTAGTGCCTACCGTGCACCCCCCCCCCCCCGACTTTTTTTCATGGGTACCAAAATGTTCAGAAAAGTGTCCTGAATCAGAATCGCGAATGTACTCAAACTTAAATTCTTTTAGGCTATGTGTATTTTAACCGTTTCCATGGCAACCCCCCAGTTTTCGTAATGATGACCCATACCTACAAATTCGCCCATATCACAGCCAGTTTTTGTCCTAAAACTATAAAACTGGTACCAAATGGAAGATAAGACATTGTGCTTTTATTTCTAACTTGTTTTTTTAAATTACCTTATTTGCATACTCATGAATATTAATGAGAACATTAAAAATAGTAAAAAAAGTATAGATATAACGTAAACCTTTCATTGTTTTATCCTACAAATATCAGAAAATAACTTCAAATGCAGTTTAACATGATGAAAAAAACCCAGGAAACAAAATATCCAATTTGAGGACCATAGCATTAATTTTAAGCACCATTTTCACCGTTTCCATGGCAACACCCTAGTTTTCGTAATGATGGTACGTACCTGCAAAATCATCCATATCACAGCCAGTTTTTGTCCAAAACCTATAAAACTGGTACCAAATTGGAGATAGGACTTTTTTTTTTTAAATTACCTTATTTGCATACTCATGAATATTAATAAGAACCTTAAAAATAGTAAAAACAATATAGAAATAACGTAAATAGTGTAAACTATTCACTTTCTATCCTACAAATATCAGAAAACAATTTCAAATGCAGTTTAACCTGATGACAAAATCCTCAGAAAACAAAATATCAAATTTGAGGACCAAAAATTTAACTCTAAGTAACTTTTTAACTGTTTCCATAGTAACCATTCATTTCACTCTGTTCACACATTTTTGTTAGTCGACACCTACCTGCAATAATCTTCCATATCAATGAAAGTTTTTGTGCTAACTGTATAAAACTGGTACCGAATTAAAGCTAAGGCATTGTGCTTTGGTTTAAAGGCTATACTTAGGCATTACCTTATTTGCATACACATGAATATTAATGAGAATAATTAAAAAATAGCAAAAAAAATACAGAAATAACGTAAACCTCTCAATTTTTATCCTACCATTATCAGAAAACAACTTCAAATGTAGTTTAAATTAATGACAAAATACTCAGAAAGCTAAACATGTTATTTTCAATATTGTTTCTCTTTGTTTCCTTATCACTAATTAATATTCATGAGGATGCAAATAATGTAATTTGCATAAAGTGAACCAAACATTAAGATTCATACATCAACTACCGGGTATATGTTTATATCATTTATAATTATCGCCAAAGAAGGCAGCAATATCTTTGTATGTTGCAGGTATTTAACACTCTGTAATATGAACAATGAGGTTAGAATGGTTGCCTAGGAAACAGATATATCACCATCAGTGCTATATAATTTGTCCCAAATTTATTTATCTAATAATATTGGTGATATTCAGTGATCATAGTAAACTTTAGCTAACCATTTTGCATATTTGTTTGCTTTATAAGAGAAAGACTGGTGTCTGTCGAAAATTTCAACATCTATTACTGTTCTCATAAATATTCATACATATGCAAATTAGTTTATATCAGAAAAGAAATATTTACTATTAAAGCAATGCCTCATATCTATGTTTGTAACAACTGATTTCATGATTCATCAAAAATAACTGAGATCTAGCGGAGTATTACAGTTGGATGTCAAATTTCCAAAATTTGTGAAAGGATCGGTTACCATGGAAACCGTTACAATCTTACTTACAGTTCATTGCTTGGGTATCAATTTAGATGATTAGCTTTCTGAGTATTTTGTCATCAATTCAAACTACATTTGAAGTTGTTTTCTGATAAAGGTAGGATAAAAATTGAGAGGTTTACGTTATTTCTGTATTTTATTTGCTATTTTTTAATTATTCTCATTAATATTCATGTTTATGCAAATAAGGTAATGCCTAAGTATAGCCTTTAAACCAAAGCACAATGTCTTAGCTTTAATTCGGTACCAGTTTTATACAGTTAGCACAAAAACTTCCATTGATATGGAAGATGTTTGCAGGTAGGTGTCGACTAACAAAGCTGTGTGAACAGAGTGAAATGAATGGTTACTATGGAAACAGTTAAAAAGTTACTTAGAGTTAAATTTTTGGTCCTCAAATTTGATATTTTGTTTTCTGAGGATTTTGTCATCAGGTTAAACTGCATTTGAAATTGTTTTCTGATATTTGTAGGATAGAAAGTGAATAGTTTACATTATTTACGTTATTTCTATATTGTTTTTACTATTTTTAATGTTCTCATTAATATTCATGAGTATGCAAATAAGGTAATTTAAAAAAAAACTGGAAATAAAAGCACAACGTCCTATCTCCAATTTGGTACCAATTTTATAGGTTTTGGACAAAAACTGGCTGTGATATGGACGATTTTGCAGGTACGGACCATCATTAGGACAACTAGGGTGTTGCCATGGAAACGGTGAAAATGGTGCTTAAAATTAATGCTATGGTCCTCAAATTGGATATTTTGTTTCCTGGGTTTTTTTTCATCATGTTAAACTGCATTTAAAGTTATTTTCTGATATTTGTAGGATAAAACAATGAAAGGTTTACGTTATTTCTATACTTTTTTTTACTATTTTTAATGTTCTCATTAATATTCATGAGTATGCAAATAAGGTAATTTAAAAAAAAACAAGTTAGAAATAAAAGCACAATGTCTTATCTTCCATTTGGTACCAGTTTTATAGTTTTAGGACAAAAACTGGCTGTGATATGGGCGAATTTGTAGGTATGGGTCATCATTACGAAAACTGGGGGGTTGCCATGGAAACGGTTAAAATACACATAGCCTAAAAGAATTTAAGTTTGAGTACATTCGCGATTCTGATTCAGGACACTTTTCTGAACATTTTGGTACCCATGAAAAAAAGTCGGGGGGGGGGGTGCACGGTAGGCACTATTGGCTCCCCGAGTACATTTCTTGTTCTGATTACCCGTCGTCTGTTCACAAAAACCAACCGCGACTGAATTGAAAGTGTACGAAGAGACAAGATCTACCCTGCTCAATTCTAGGATAAACGGAGGTGGCTTCGCGAAGCTACTTTGATTAATGATTTCGACATTTAGAGCATACGTCACAGTGAGTATCATTGCTTGCAACTCCAGTTGTGTATCATTTTTTCAGGTTACCACTGGTGCATCTGATGTACTGGAATTAGACCAAGTCTGAAATTTTCTCTTTTTGCATTTCTACTTTTGCTTTCGAAGGATCACCCATTTTCAGAATGCACCATGTACATGTATATGTACCTCGCAACAGCAGGTGTTAAGTGCTAGGGGCGTGAGTAGTGTTGTGCTTTTAATTACTACTCATGGACAGACTCGATTAGACCGAGTCTGCAATTTTCTCATTTTGCATTTTTACTTTTGCTTTCGAAGGATCACCCACTTTCAGAATATATTAAAACAAATATCAATGACAGCGTAGCTGAATCCAGATGTAATGTACGCACCGTGGCTATAAGGGTCCGAGGACATATGCTCCCCCGTGAAAATTCAGAAGTGTGTAGTT
Source organism: Azorinus chamasolen (assembly GCA_963576725.1). Lineage (NCBI taxonomy): Eukaryota > Metazoa > Mollusca > Bivalvia > Cardiida > Solecurtidae > Azorinus > Azorinus chamasolen. The sequence continues at coordinate 48,625,742 of OY755243.1, read as the reverse complement.
TTGAAACCATTGTGATAAATATAGCATTTACTTTCAAAAGTTTGTATTTACAGAAGCGTCAAAAGAAGTCAATATGAGTGAATGTGTTAAAGCTGGCATGACAATACAGACCGTTTATCAAAGTATATCCCATAAACTTTCAATTCTTGTTCCATGTTGGCTATGATAATGTTTTCACCTTTCTGATTGATGTTATGCACGTGCGTAAGTGCGTATCGCTAACTATTATCCTACCAATTTGACACGAGACTCATGAAAATTCCGTGTATTATCGTCGGTAATCTTCGAATAAATTTCCGGAGGTATAAGAATGCGCTATAAGAATACTGTAAATCCAGCAAAAAGGGGCATAACTCACCGTGGCCAAGGCAGGTGGTACAATCCTTGAGGAACATGATTATTACCGGCTTTTGGTTTGCTATTTTTTGTCACAGAGTATTACGAACAATCCCAATAAACACGCCGAAATTTTATTTAGTCTCAGGTCAAATTGGGAGGATAATACACCCCTGAATGACGAATGTTTTACACTTTGGCTTAACACGTGTTATGGTTACCAAACTTTTAGCGATTTGAATTGGCAGGCTGTTGCTAATTACAGAATTGGTTTGACTTGTTATCATTTTTTTCGGTTTAATGTTTAGTGTTTAGTGTGAAGATTAATTCTGATTTAGACTGAACCTCATCTAATATTATATATGTTCTTACATGAAATGCGCCACGTTGTGGCATTCAATATGTAGGTCAGACAGGACGTTCTTTAAAAACTAGGTTTCGTGAACACAGTTACCATTGCCGGATCAAAAAAGTACGCAATTTTCTTTACCAGCATTTTCGTCATACAGGACATTCTTTCAAATATGTTTCGGTTCAACCAGTAGAACAAATTTATTATGATTCTAAAACTACTGGTAGTTTAAAATCTAAAGCTCGTTTTATCACAGAGCTAGACTGGATAAAGAAATTACAAACACCTTTTCCTTTAGGCCTTAATGATAACATTTTCCAAAGCGGCAACATTTCTAAAGATCCAAGTATCGATATTTTCTCTATATTTTCTATTCGAAAACGTAAAAGTAGATCACATGGCAGACGTAGAAATGGTAATATTAAGCGTAAATTACGTCGTAATATGTCTATTCATGATTTACATACTATTCTAAAACAAACTGGTAAACATTCTATGTTATCTTGTTTATCGTCTTTACCCTTTTCCTGTCTTAAGTCAATAGACGAAGAGGCTGATAAAATCTATATGCGTACAGATCCGTTAATTAATACTGCCTCACTTATACAAAGTTACACACAGCATGTTCTTCGTCCACGTATTGATAAAGAATCTGAACATAAAAGACATTTTCTGAAACTTCAGTTCCTAAATAAAGGTATCGATTTTATTGATATTCAAAGTATATTTCGTAATAAGAATGTAATCGATACTATTCCCAAATATTTCATCAACTCTGAATCACCTATCATCTGTTATAAATATAATAAACCTATTAGAAATGTTATTTTTAACTACAATAAAATTGTCTCTGACTTAAATATTGATGTTAATACCCCTATTTCTTGAGATTGTAGCATTTCTAGCTTTTGCTATAAACCAGTTGGTCATGTCATTACTGGTATTTTTGATATCATTAAGGATAAACGTCTCAGGACCCTCCTAACTAAAGGACCTAAATATAGATTACATTCCCTTATTGATTTTGACGCTTGTCGAACTCATATTGCGGAAGCTATTCAAGAATTCTGCATCAAATGGTGTCGACGAGAACATGCTGATGTTAATGCCCTTTCGGATTGGAAGAAATGTATTTTCGATATTATTGATACGCGAATAACTTTTTACAAATCTAATTACCATCTTTTACCACCTCGACCTAGAGTTACATTTCGCTACTTGAAGAAAAACATTTCTAATTTTCATTCAGATTATGTTCTTGTTCCTGCTGACAAGGCATCAAACAATGTAATCATTATTTGAAGATTGTATTATGTTGATGTTTTAAAGAAGGAGCTAACTGATTCAAAAACTTATATAACAGTTCAAACACCTGAAAAAGATATAGTCTCGGAACATGTAAAAATGTGCAATAATTTTAAGTCTGGTCCTAACATAAAACAACATAAACTTTCTACTTTGTACTGGATTCCGAAACTACATAAAAACCCTTATAAGTCGCGTTTTATTGCCAACTCTAGCTGTTGTACCACTACTAAATTATCTATACTTTTGACGGCCTTTCTTACTACGATCAAAGAACATGTTAAACGCTACTGTGATAAAATATATGAAAATTCTGGTATTAATGTTTTTTGGTCCATAAAAAATTCAAATGATGTTTTACCAAAACTTGAAAATGAACAGTATAACATTTCTTTACTGAGCTCTTATGATTTCTCTACACTCTATACTACTCTACCTCACCATCTTATAAAGGATAAACTTATTAAATTAATAGAAAAAACCTTTGCCAGAGAAAACAAAATGTTCATTGCTTGTAATGTTCAACGTTCATTCTTTTCGAATTCAGAAGTTGAACATTACACAATGTGGACTTGCCTTGATGTTTGTAGATCTCTTGCCTTTCTTTTAGATAATATATTTGTGCGTTATGGGGATACCATATATCGTCAAGTTGTTGGTATACCCATGGGTACAAATTGTGCCCCTCTTGTTGCAGATTTGTTTTTGTATTGCTACGAGAGGGATTTTATGCTTAGCTTAAAACCTGATACACAGACCGATATTGTTAATGCTTTTAATAAAACTTCAAGGTATTTAGACGATATTTTGAATTTAGATAATCCTTATTTTGATACTATGGTTTCTTCAATCTACCCAAAAGAACTGTCTTTAAACAAAGCTAATCAATCTGACATTAATGCTTCATTTTTAGATTTGAATCTTTCAATTACAAATTATAAAGTTTCGTCCAAAGTATACGATAAAAGAGAAGATTTTAATTTTAAAATTGTTAATTATCCTTTTCTAGATGGGGATGTGCCACGTTCTACATCTTATGGGGTTTATATTTCTCAACTTATTAGGTTTGCCCGAGCCTGTTCTTTGCTTGAAGATTTTAACAGACGTAATTTAGTTAAAACTGATAAACTTCTTAAGCAAGGTTACAGATATCACAAACTTCGGAAAACCTTTTCTAAATTTTATTATCGAAATTTACCTCTCATTAGTAAATATAATTGCAATCTACGGACGTTACTGCGACAAGGCATTTCTCAACCAGAATTTTATGGGGATGTTATCTACAAACTTAGGAAAATTCGGGGTCATATCCATTTTCATGATTTGTTTATAAAACGCATTAAAACATTTAAAAAGAAAGGTTATGATCCTATTATATTGCAACACACTGCATGTTTGGTTATCGACCCTTTTACAGTCGGTAGCTACGCTTCCCTCTTTGCTTGCGCGATGACAGGCCGAGGGTAGTACTCTATGATGGTATACTCTTAAACTTGGATACAGGAGGAGCTTACCAGACTCATGTATTACTTTTTCCCTGTCGTGCCCTTAACGGCTTACCTGCAGGTGCTCTGACTTCAGCAAAGTCATTGAGTACATATTTGACGGTTTGTCACAGTTATTATGCTATGTTTTACATGTTGTCCTGTGTTCACCGTCGTCTATGTTGTGGGTAAGTCCAGCGGGGATACCTTTATTTACAATATTTGTAAAGCTAGGGTGACTTTGAGAGAAGTGTGAGGTTAGGACGTCCGTAAACCGGTTTAAACCCCCAGTGGTGTTTTTGCTGCTGACCGTGCCAAGGCGGTACTCTCTTTGTCACCCTTCCTTTTGTTTGCCTTGCGTCTTTGTGCTTGTGGTTTGTTCATGTTGTGGAACGTTTGTCCCTGTTTCTTGTGTGTCTTTTGGTGTTTTCTGTGTTCATTTCGTGTGTGTGTGTGTGTGTGTGTGTGTGTGCGCGCTTGGGTGTGTGGTTGTGTGTGTGTGTGTGTGTGTGTGTGTCATGCTGTCTATCGGTGTTTTGGTGGTGGTTGCGTCTTGCATGTGGCTTTGCCTGCTTGACTTTACTACTTTTCCATTTAATGTCTTATTCAGCTGAGCCTTGGTGTCTCTAAAGATTAATCTGTTGGACACTCCCCCGAGAAGTCTTCGGGAAAAATTTAGATACTTTAGGCAGGTGCAGGGTGAAAGTCATTAAGCTGCCACCTGTCTCTAAGACCGATATTAAATTGAATGTTCGGTTTAGAAGGGACTGAGCGCATACTACAACTAATAAATTGGTTAGCATTTATAAATGGTATGTACATGTAATGTATTTAACGTTCTAACATGATAAATGGTGAATCTGTTGAGAAGGCATTACAGTAATGCAGATTACCTATTCAAATGCCTAATAATATAGATGTTAGTAGTACTTACAGGTCAGTGGTATGTTAAAATGTTTTTGTCTATTTATGTTCATATATGTTTATGGGCCGGAGGCCTTATACACGAAATAAAGTTCAAGATAGGCAAAGAATGCGGACTCATTAAGTTGTCAATTTGGCTACATCACAATAGAGTGTATTTATCAACTCTTGTATTTATTTTTATATCCATTTTTATATTAAAATTAATCTTTATATTTATCTTTAAGTTGGCTTTAACCCTTGTAGTATTCAAATATCTACAATTGGTTGTTCCCAGCTCCTTCCGTTTTCGAACCAAGCATAAGCATTTGAACACCAATGGGTTAAACTCATTCCTTCAGAGAAGCACATTTTGACAATTGAATCGCAAAAAGCATTTGCCTCATCTGGGTCTGCACTGCTTTTCATAAGATTATGATTTTTGACATTTCTGTAGTTCAAAGAGTAAACTCATGAATGACACTTAATTTGTTTTCAGAGTAGGTGGAGCCTGAAATAAGTGTTAAAGAATGACTGGTTTAACATGTTTGCATTCAAATGCCCTATGCTTGGCTTCCATCCACTCTTTTTTTTTTTTGAAAGAGCTGGGTACCAATCATGGACATATGAATAATTATTTTAAAAGGGTTAAAGGTGACAACTCATGCAAACAGTGTGCTTTAATTTCGCGAAGTCAAGTCGAACAGATGAACAGTCGTATTCATTGATTATTCATTCATTGATTATGTGTTCCCTACCCCCCAGCGATCTGACATCAATAAAAACAAAGACTCTTACCTGTACGGCTAGGTTTAATCGATCTAACCATTTTCCTCATATAAACGCCTTTTCACGCATTTGCAAACAGAGAAGACCCAGATATCCAGCTGATCAGGGTCTGCTCTGTTTGCTAATGAAATTTGATTTTCTTTACTTTCTATAATGGCTATAACGTTCCAGCTTCCATATTTCATTGTAACTAGTTTGGCCATGACTATTCAATAGGTATTGACATAAACATTGAGCAGGGAAAGGGTTAAGATGAAGCCTCACGACTTTGTCAATGCTTTGATCGACACTCTGCCCTCAAACCATTCTATCCCTTATCCTGCTATTGAAATGAGATCTGTTGCAATTGTCACTTCTGATTCGTTTAAGCTTTTGAGATAATATTGACAGAGTGTCAAACAGCTTGGATCCTGATGAGACGCCAAGTGACTCAGCGTCTCATCTGGATCCAAGCTGTTTGAAAATGTCAGTTAGGACGCGCTTAGCAGGCTAAAGAATAAACGTTAAAAAGTGGAAATAAAGGGTAATAATGACTGAAAATATCACAATCCAATTCGCTAATCATTCACTCCCCAGAGATACATCTATTAACGCCTTTGCAAATAGAATAGACCCATATTAAGGTCTGTTCCGTTTGCCTATGCATTTATAAAGATACTGATTCTGTAGTTTTTACCAGGATCCTTGTAAAGATCAAGTTAATTAATGCTGATTCATACATAATTTCGTAAATGAATATTCATGGATTAAGTATTCAGACAAAAACAATGCTTTAAGCAACCACCTGCTTTTCAAGGCTCCTATGTTATATAAATGAATGGCCGCTTAGGACAAGTTCTATTTATTATATTATATCACATCATATCGAACCGACTTTATGATAGGTGTGCGCGTTGGTGTCATGTGACTGAAGTTACCACCTTACAACCGTTATTGCCTGGGTCCAAGGTTATAAAGCTCCGAGTCTGAGCCTGAGATCATTCTCAAGTATCTGACCAATCAATTGCTTGAGAATGATCTCCGTCTCAAGCAAAATGTTTTATAACCTCGGGGCCTGAGGTTCTAAATAGTTTTTCATCATTTATTATGATTTGTACCACGGTAAGGTTGTCTCATTCGCTGTCAATGTCTCATCTTTGATTATCTATGCAAATAGTTTTGATCCAGATGAGACGCAGGGTAACTTGGTGTCTCATCAGGATCCAAACTGTTTGTTATGTTTATTGAAACAAAAATGAAGAAATATTAAAAATAAAAATTGCAACAGACGACAAAGGTTGCAGACGACAAAATTTGGCAGAGAAAGAGTAATACAAATAGGCGAGTGTACTTGTAGACCGGTGATGTATAAAATAAGAAGAAAACAATACAGCACGTATCCATGATATTGAAGGTTACAGTTATTAGAGAAAAAGGCAGATATGACATGCCCCGGGAAAAGGCGTGTTCTTGATGACTAATGTAGATCCAGACCAGCGGACCCGTCTTGGCATATATATTATGGTATAGGCTGTGACGTTAACACATTTATTTTTTAAGGAAAACTCGTCAATATATTACTTTAGAACCTATCCATTTTTCTGGGCGGAGAGGTGTGTGGCACAACAAACAAAATATTTACTGGAATAAGCCATTTCTATTACATGTATTTAAATGTCGAAAAAAACAACAGCGGTATAAATAGGAATTTCTGAGAATAGCTCCTTTATTTCTTCCGAAAATTCCTACAGTGTTAGTATTATGTGGCAAATTGTTAGAATCGTCTACTCCAGACTTTCCAGATTTTTAAGAATGATCAGAACATATGGTTTGGTTGAGAAATATTCGAGATGATTCCGATCATCACGAAACTTTACATATTCATTGATGGCGACGAGGGCAGGGACCATATTAAATATGGGCTTTGCACGTCCAAGGACAATGTCATTTTCTTAAAAATAGATTGTTTTTCTGTAACATGTTTCCGTTTCCAGACGATAACTTTAGTTATGTATATCAATTATTAATATCCAATGCAAAGCTCATATTATATATGGTTTCTGTCCTCATCAATAACAATGTGCATGTAAAGTTTCATGAAAATCGGATAAACAGAACTAAAAGTACAAAAATGAGTCATGCAGGAAACACCACATACAGAACAAACAGCCGCTCGAACAGCGACACAAGGAAACAGCAAATGTACATAACTATAAAAACACCAAGAGACGCACAAAGACAAAACAAACATACAATAGGGGGAAGATGGAAGTACCGCCTTGGAACGGTCAGTGACAAAAGTCACTGGGGGGTTAAACCGGTTTATGGGCGCCCAACCTCACACTTATTCCATCCCCACCCTAAAAGACAAACAGTGTAAATAAACGTATCCACTCTCCGACTAATCTACAACAACCGCGATGGCAAATACAGTGGTAAAGTGCATGTATAACGAAAACATTTAAGTGAACAAACTGTATCCACCTATCGCTAGTGTACTCAATGAGAGTAACTGTAGAAAAGTAATAAAGGGTACGACAAAAACGAAATAGTACAGATATCCGACGTTCTCCTTCCGTTTCTGGATTTAAGAGGTAGCCTTCATAGAGTACTAAACCTTTCTTGTCGGCGTACATGCAAAGAGGCCAGCGTGATTGCCAACTGTAAAAGTGTTGACAACCAAACATGCAGTATGTTGTAGTACTACAGGATCATATCCCTTTTTAATGAATTTTTAACACATTTGATGAACAAAGTGAGAAAATGGGTATGTCCAATAATTTTACGAAGTCTGTAAATCAAATCACCATAAAATTCAGGATGTGAAATACCGTGTCGCAGAAGCGCCTTGAGATTTAAAATGAGATTTCGACTGTTAAAATCGTCAATAGATGAACAAGCTCTAGCAAAACGAAAAAGTTGAGATATATAAACCCCGTAAGATGGAGCACGGGGAACATCCCCGTCAAGATCAGGAAAATTTACAATATTAAAATCAAAATCATCTCTTTTGTCATATATTTCAGAAGAAATCATTCCATTATCAATTTTAAGGTCTAGATCAAGAAAAGCTGCATAATTGTCGGACGGGTTAGCTTTATTCAATTTGAGTTCTTTAGGATAAATTGTAGGAATCAGAGCATCAAAGAAAGGGTTATCTAAGTTAAAAATATCATCCAAATATCGACAAGTTTCATTGAAGGCTTTTATAACATCTTCTTGTGATTGAGGATTCAAACGCAACATGAAATCTCTCTCATAGCAGTACAAAAACAAATCTGCGACAAGTGGTGCACAATTCGTACCCATAGGAATACCAATTACCTGACGGTATATGGCATTCCCATAACGTACAAATATGTTATCCAAAAGAAAGGTTAGTGACTCGCAAACTTCTGAACACGTCCAATTAGTGTAATATTTCATTTGCTTGTCAGTTAAAAAAGCTTTTTCAGCATTACATGCCAGGAATGATGTTTTTTTCCGGGCAAATACTTTCTGGATTAAGTTAGTAAGCTTATCCTTAATTAAAATATGAGGAAGAGTTGTGTACAGAGTAGAAAAATCGTACGTGCTTACAGTGGATGCAAGATACCTTTTGTTCTTAAGTTTGTTTAAGACTTCTGAAGAGTTCTTAATAGACCAGAAGAGATTTATTCCAGAATTTTCATAAGTCTTATCACAGTAGAATTTTACATGTTCCTTTACCTTCGTTAAACAAGAAGTCAAAAGTATAGACAATTTAGTAGTTGTACATGAACTAGAATTTGCAATGAAACGCGCTTTATATGTTTTTTATGTAGTTTTGGTAACCAATATATTGTAGGAAGTTTATGTTGTGTAATTTTAATATCGGTTCCAAGTTGTTCACACTTTTTGACATGGTCTGCAACGATGGTCTTTTCGTCAGTAGTAACTGAAATGTATGACTTGGTATTAATAATTTCCTGCTTCAAGACATCAATATAATGTAATCGTCAAATAATAATAACATTATTCGATGCCTTATCAGCGGGAACAAAAACGTATTTTTTAATGGAAATCCTGTAAACCCTTTTTAAGATGTCTAAAAGAAATTCTAGGTTTAGGTGGAAGAAGGTGTTTATTAGAGCTATAAAAGGAAATGCGTTTGTCAATTATATCAAAAATTAGTTTTTTCCAACTAGAAAGAGCAGTAGACTCAACATGTTCTCTTCGACACCATTTAATACTAAAATTTTGTAAAGCCTCCGCAATCTGAACTCGACAGGAGTCAAAATCTATCAAGGATGGTATTCTATATTTGGGACCTTTATTCAAAAGAGATCGTAGACGTTTATCTTTAATTATTTCAAAATTACCAGTAATCACATGACCAGCCGGAGAATAGCAAAATTTTGAGGTGGCGCAATCTCAATTATCAGGAATATTATCATTAATATTAAGGTCGGCCACAATTTTATTATAGTTGAAAATTGTATTTCTGATGGGTTTGTTATATTTGTAGCAGATGATAGGTGGTTCTGTATTTTTTAAGTATTTAGGAATAGTGTCAATTACATTTTTGTCTCTAAAATACTTTGGAGGTCAATAAAATCAATACCTTTATTAATAAAAGGAATTTTCAAGAAGAATCTTTGGTGTTCGGATAATTTGTCAATGTGCGGTCTGAGAACATGTAGAGTAAAGCTTTGTATCAAACTAGCCGTTCCTATGAGAGGATCTGATCTAAAAATAATTTTATCGGCTTGCTCGTCAATTTCTTTTAATGAAGATATAGATAAGGAGGAAAGTCTAGAAAGCATGGCATGTTTACCAGAAGTTTGACGTAAAGTATGTAGATCAAGAATAGTCATATTCAAACGAGATTTTCGTTTAATATTACCATTTTTGCGAATGCCAAAGCTATTGTGCGGAAATGATTTTGAGACAAATCGCCCGACCCGAAAAATGTTACAGAAAAACAATATAATTTGTTTTAGGAAACGTGACATTGACCTTGGTTTGGCAAAGCCCATATTCTATAGAGATTCTGTCCTCATCAATAACAATGCACATGTAAAGTTTAATTGAAATCGAATAAACAGAACTAAAGTTATTGTGCGGAAATGATTTTGAGACAAACCGACCGCCACAGGGTTTCACAAAATCATACGTCACGGTTTTTTTCTTCAAATGGGCGTATATACAGGGTGTCCCTGAAAAAAAATGCAACCCAAATTCAATTCCTTATTACTTTAAATATACTCAACCGATAGAAAAGTTTTATATACCAGTTTTTAGGTACAACACTGGTTCATTTGTGTAAATTTACAGCTTACATGCTTTTATAATTTTTTAGATATTGCGTAAATACTGAAGGCATCCTGTTTTCAGTTTTCCCAGAAATAGGATTATGGATGTAAGAAGTACATTTTAAAATAACTTGGCATTTTATCTCATTTATACATCTCAAAATATGTCATCAACGTTTATCAAAACAAATTAACTTGTAACAAATATAAAGTTCTGTAATATACTTGTAAAATATTACATTTAAAAGAAAATATAACAGCTTAATAAGTCATCAAATGTGATCTCATTTAATTAACTGAAGTCCTAATAAATTTATATCACAGAAATATTTAAAGTAGTACATGTAGTAACACATTATACCAGTAACGCAGTTTATAAAGCACTTGTTGTAAAATACATTTGTATAATGTTCAGTTTCCACCAGCACGACCCTCTGTCTACCTGAGCACCATTTAGATTCAAACAAGTTTGAGTCAGTTTGCGCATAGAACACAAAGTCCTTCTTGTCGTCCTTGTGTGCTGCAATGCCGTTATCTTACGAGCTGTGGTGCAACGACTGCTACAGCTTTTCCCATGGATGTTCGTTTGTCTCGGAGATTTCGAGAACTTCGGAAATGGTCACCTCTCGATCTCCTGATCTGACACCACTGGAATTTTATCTTTGAGGCTATTTTAAAGATAAGGCTTATGCGACAGTGCCAGCAGATCTAAATGTCCTTCAGGCTAGAATAAGGCGCGGGATAACTGTATTGCAGCGCACGAGGATGACAAGAAGGACTGTGTGTTCTATGCGCAAACGGGATCAAACCTGTTTCAATCTAAAGGGTGTTCTGGTAGAGGGTCTTGCTGGTGGAAACTGAACATTATACAAATAATTTGCAACAAGTGCTTTATAAACTGCGTTACTTGTGTAACGTGTTACTACATGTAATACTTTAAATATTAAATTATTAGGACTTAAATTAAATGAGATCGCATTTGATAGACTTATTAAGCTGTTATATTTTCTTTATATGTAATATTTTACAAGTGTATTACAGAACTTTACATTTATTACAAGTTTATTTGTTTTTTTATCTGGTTCTTGTGTGTCTTTTGGTGTTTTCTGTGTTCATCTCGTGTGTGTGTGTGTGTGTGCGTTTGGGTGTGTGTGTGTGTGTGTGTGTGTGTGTGTGTGTGTGTGTGTGTGTGTGTGTGTGCGCGTTTGTGTGTGTGTGTGTGCGTGTGCGTGTGCGTGTGCGTGTGCGTGTGCGTGTGTGTGTGTGTGTGTGTGTGTGTGTGTGTGTGTGTGTGTGTGTGTGTGTGTGTGTGTGTGTGTGTGTGTGTGTGTGTGTGTGTGTGTGTGTGTGTGTGTGTGTGTGTGTGTGTGTGTGTGTGTGTGTGTGTGTGTGTGTGTGTGTGTGTGTGTGTGTGTGTGTGTGTGTGTGTGTGTGTGTGTGTGTGTGTGTGTGTGTGTGTGTGTGTGTGTGTGTGTGTGTGTGTGTGTGTGTGTGTGTGTGTGTGTGTGTGTGTGTGTGTGTGTGTGTGTGTGTGTGTGTGTGTGTGTGTGTGTGTGTGTGTGTGTGTGTGTGTGTGTGTGTGTGTGTGTGTGTGTGTGTGTGTGTGTGTGTGTGTGTGTGTGTGTGTGTGTGTGTGTGTGTGTGTGTGTGTGTGTGTGTGTGTGTGTGTGTGTGTGTGTGTGTGTGTGTGTGTGTGTGTGTGTGTGTGTGTGTGTGTGTGTGTGTGTGTGTGTGTGTGTGTGTGTGTGTGCGTGTGTGTGTCATGCTGTCTATCGGTGTTTTGGTGGTGGTTGCGTCTTGTATGTGGCTTTGCCTGCTTGACTTTACTACTTTTCCATTAATAAACATTGGTGACACATTTTGCGATGAATAAATGAGATAAAATGTCAAGTTCTATTGAAATGTACTTAATACATCCATATCCTATTTCTGGAAAAACTGAAAAACAATGATGCCTTCAGTATTTACGCAATATCTCAAAAATTATAAAAGCATTTAAGCGGTAATTTTACACAAATATGATCCACCGTTGTACCTAAAAACTGGTATATAAAACTTTTCTATCGATTGAATAAATGTCGAGAAAAAAGGAATTGAATTCGGGTTGCATTTTTTCTTGGACACCCTGTATAAACACCATGTCACCAACTTTTACCATATTATTTTTACTTTTATAAATAGCACTGCAATACAATTAAATAGTTTCTGCTGAAAGTTTTTACTTAGGTGCCTTATTTTGGTCATGATTCATAAGATTATCACCAAACGTCTGAATGATGTCGGGTGGTTTCGGGCCCAAGTCGTTTCGGACAAAAGCCCAAAATGTAGGCCCTTGGTCGTTTAGAACCCAATTCCTCGGTCGATCCAACTATTCGGTCGTTTCGGAGATGTGTCAGCCAGTCTAGGTCTATACTTTTTGTAATACAATAAGGCATAATAGTATCTCCTTTATTTCTCCACCAAATCATAAACTGTGACGACTCTTTAGACACGCATCGAAGAAACCATTCGAAAGAGTGGCCACAGTATAGGGTTTAGTGGAGAAAGGACGATTTTTGTAAGCATCTATATCTGTAGCTCTGTGCATGTTTGGTTATTGACCACTTTACAGTCGGTTTCCCCCTTTCCTTACGCGATGACAGACCGAGGGTAGTACTCTACGCTGCTATACTCTTAAACTCAGAAATAGGACGAGCCTACCAGACTCATATTACCTTTTACCTGTCGTGCCCTTAACGGCTTCCCTGCAGTTGCTCTGCCTTCAGCACAGTCATTGAGTACATATATGACGGACTTTTCACAGTTGTTATGTTATGTTTTACACGGCTTTGTCTGCTTGACTTTACTAATTTTTCATTTATTAGCTGGTTAATTGGTTAATTTTACTTTTTTCAGATCGCCTGTCTTACACAATCGAAACAGTATCGAAACTAAGATGACTCACACAAAAGTTAAATTGTCGATATGTTTTGTGGTTTTCGTTGGTTCTTATTTAACAATTACACACATCAAAGACCAAAATAAGAATATCATAATCGACAAGGAGGAAAATGACGGAAGACCGCTGATTATACTTGGAGTTCTGACCACCGATACGAAAGGAGATTTAAGGAACATGCAGAGGCAAACATGGTTGTCACGAATGGCGTCATTACGGACGCAACTGCCTTTTAGATTTGTATTCAAATTTTGGTTTGACGAGCCGACTGAAGAATCAATTCAAGAAAACAAACTTCACGGTGATATCGAATATCTGAACATCTCAACCCACGGCTTTGCTGTAGATTTTGGGGAAAAAATATATGTGTGGTTTAAGTACATACGTACCAATTACCCAAACGCTATGATGGGAATTAGGATAGATGACGATGTTTTTTTGTGTGTTCCTCAAGTGTTCCAAACACTTGACATGGTTAAATCTGACAAGCTGTTATATGGACAAGCATGGGGCAAAGGAGATAAAGTGAACAGGTCCAGGTTTGTTGATGAGATGTTTCTCGTTGTAGGACGAGAATTGATACACAGAATCGCTCAAAGGCAATACTGCTATCCTTCGAAACAGGCTTGCAATGAAAATCACCTTACCGAAGAGGCGGTTATAATACGAAAGAAAACATTTCAATATGGTCATGTAGCTCTTGCTCACTGGTTATCGATATATAACGATGTCGACTTCCGTCCCGACAATGAACACATTCTTTACCATGGGAGAGGATATAGCGGAAACAGACATGCCATAATTAAACCGGACTTTTGTCACAAATACGTTCTCTACCATAAATGTCCCATAGAGTGGATGAAGAAGCTCCACGAATTCAACAAATAGCTGAGCTTATTTAACTATTACCACTCGTACAATAATCCCATTACCCCTTTCCCTGTTCACTATTCATGTAAACAACAATGACATCATGGATATTTATTAGGTGAATTTTTATAAAAGAAACTTTTCTAGGAATTTTTTATAATGTCAAACGCAAACATAACCGTCTGATATCGGTCTGCTGGGTCTACTCTGTTTTCCAATACGTGAAAGACGTGTATATGAGGGAAATGGTTAAGAAGTACATTATTTTGGCCACTATGCTACGATTTGCCTGTTTATGCAGAGCTACAGATAAGGGTGGGTATATGTACCCAAATACTAAATTCGTCAATTCTTCACCAAACCCTATACTATGACTACAGAGTGATCACAGTATAGGGGTTGGAGGAGAAATAAAGGAGTTATTCTTGTTTTACTATATACGCATCTCATCTGGTGTCTATATTCGAATTTTCTGTATAGAAGAATTTAGACCCTTTTAGGCAGGTGGCTGCTAAATAGAGGAGCTTTCTGCATGACTTTCACAATGCATTAAGCTGCCACCTGCCTTAAAGATGGATAATGGTACATATTGTAGTGTTCGAATAATCGAGGTTTTACTGTATTTCATAGTGTCTGATTTTGATCAGCACTATTTGCAATGGTTTGTCTTTTTCTTGTGACATGACTCATTCTATAGGTACAGTAAAACCTCTCTACAATGGCCACAAAATTACATCAATTATTTTGTGTTAAAGGCACCTGTCCTAAATTCCAACTAATTAACACAATTTAGTGGCCGTTATAGAGAGGTTTTACTGTTTTCACAAATTACAAAGTTGGGAAATGTAGAAATAGCAGAATTTTTATAATGGCATATGTACACAGGATTTTTTGGTATAGGTAGAAACTCCAATCAGATCTTTTCTAAGTCATGACCAGAGTGGAACAAAGTCAATTGACTGGCTTGGCAACCCAGCATTTGACACAAACCGGTTAGGGTAACCGGTTCAATCTACAGTACAAGCCCCGCGGACTTTTTGTTTTCCGCGGTCCATCGCAATTTTATCCAACGTGGACAAGGGTTTTTTTGTCCGTGCTAATATGCGGTCTTCCGCAGTCCGTCGCGGGTTGTGATGGATCCGCGAAGGTGTCTCACCAGGGACACTCGTCGCTGGGTTCGATCGTTATCACCGCTGGTCGCGATGGTATCATCGTGGACTGCGATGTATGGCGTACGAAGTGGTTCATAACTTTCCAAAAGCGCATCATGCGGTTTACAAAGCGCATCATGGGCTTTCTAAAGGGCCTCACGTGCTTTACAAACTGCATAATGCGCTTTCTAAACCGCATCATGCGCTTTATAAACCGCAGCATGCGCTTTTCGAGAGTTATGGACCGTCCATACGCTACATGCCAAACCGCAACGCCAAACCACGGGCCTTTAACCAATCAGAATTACCCTTACATAAAAAGGTATGGTATAATCAAAGAGCAACCTCGTGTTACTTGTGCGTTCTCGCGGCTTGGATATATCATTTCGATTTGCGTTGATAAATATATTTCTCGCTGTATGTATTGTATTATTCTGAACCTCAACTTACGGAACTATATTTGTTCTGATACTGATACTGATTTATGGTTTGGAATTATAAGTTTTACTATATTTACCTAGATCTAGCCACAAAATAACCTCCACACCTACTGTAACATTGTTAGAAACAAGTTCTGAAACTATCTATCAGTATGTTTTGCGGTGAGTATGGGTAAGGATTTATTTTGTTCTATAATCAATTCGACCAGTTGACTGTTCGTCTGATGTATGTGTAGCTAAAATATAAGCTAGAAATATAGATATATTTATGTGTTGTTTTATTTCGAAAAACTATCAGTATTATCACCAGTTATGTATATAAAACGTTAACCCTTTCCCTCATAATTCCGCATTTTCTCGTACTAGAAACAGAGAAGACACAGAGCAGAACCTGTATTCCATGAATACGCCTTTCTACCCCTATGCAAACAGAAGAGACCAAGGTCTGCCATGACCAACAATTCCTGTTTCCATGTGCATTAAAATAATTTAATTAACATTCATTATTTAATATTTTCTTTATATATATATTTATTCCATAAACACGACTTTCTGCTCCTGTGCAAACAGTGTATACCCAGATCATATTACTCAGCGTCTCATCAGGATTCAAGACTGCCAATAAATATTGCTTTATCAAAAGTTATCATCTATCTATCATCCACATTGATATAACAAGTACATGTACGAGTACATAAATTTAATACGACTCACTGCATCTGTATTGAATGTTTCATTTCAATATATCTACGTCAAACTATTAAGATTGTTATCAGTGTCATAAGTATGGGCGGAAAACTTAGATTTATGGTGCATTACTTTAACGACTTAATAATCAAACAAGAACTAGAATATACACTGCTTTACAATACCCGAGTGGAATATTCAATAATTTATTTAATATAAAACAACTCTGGTTCTATTGCATTAAAGGTCCTTAATTCATATTGTAATACAATAAGTTACTTGAGAGAGAGAGACAATGACACAGAGAGAGAGAGACAGACAGACAGACAGACAGAGACAGACAGAGAGAGAGAGACAGACAGATAGACAGACAGAGAGAGACAGACACACACAGACAGACAGTCTTTAATATTTTGAATTTCGGTTGGAGTCCAAAATACTAATTTTGTTTATAATATTCAAGATACCAATCTGATTATTATAAAAAAATTATGTTATTACACTAAATATTTTCACACTATACAGTTTTCCTTTTATAAATTCAAAAATATTTGTTATTACATTTTTTTTTATACCTGTGGCATTTTTACCTGTGGCATTTTTACCTACATTCTTATAATACAAATATTTAACTTTTTTATTAGCTCGCCTAATCGAAGAATATGGGGCTTATGGAATCACGTCGGCGTCGGCGTCTGCGTCGGCGTAGGCTTTTGCTTTTGGTTAAAGTTTTGGGGTAAGTGTTGAAATGCACTAATACTACATGAAATATTTGCCTTAGGAAGCTGATACTTAAATTGGAGGTTCCCGGTGTGTTGAACATTGATGTAGTGTAGTTAAAATTTAAAATAAAACTGAATTTTAGTCAAAATTTCACCTGTTTTGGACTTGGCTTTTTGGGCTGAAATCTCAAGGTCAAAGTTTTGGGGTAAGTGTTGAAATGCATTTATACTACATGAAATATTTGCCCTAGGAAGCTGATACTTGAAATGGAGGTTCCCGGTGTGTTGAACATTGATGTAGTGTAGTTGAAATTAAAAATAAAACTGAATTTTAGTCAAAATTTCACCTGTTTTGGACATGGCTTTTTGGGATGAAATAGGAAGGTTAAAGTTTTGGGGTAAGTGTTGAAATGCACTAATACTCCATGAAATATTTGCCCTAGAAAGCTGATATTTAGAATGGAGGTTTCCTGTGTGTTGAACATTGATGTAGTGTAGTTGAAATTTAAAAAAACTGAATTTTAGTCAAAATTTCACTTTTTGGGCTGAAATCTCAAGGTTAAAGTTTTGGGGTAAGTGTTGAAATGCACCAATACTATACATGTATGTAATATTTGCCGTAGGAAGCTGATACTTGAAATGGAGGTTCCCGGTGTGTTGAACATTGATGTAGTGTAGTTAAAATTTTAAATAAAACTGAATTTTAGTCAAAACTTCACCTGTTTTGGACTTAGCTTTTTGGGCTGAAATAGGAAGGTTAAAGTTTTTAGGTAAGTGTTGAAATGCACTAATACTACATGAAATATTTGCCCTAGAAAGCTGATATTTGGAATGGAGGTTCCTTGTGTGTTGAACATTGATGTAGTGTAGTTAAAATAAAATTGAATTTTAGTCCAAAATTTACCTGTTTTGGACTTAGCTTTTTGGGAAGAAATCTCAAGGTTAAAGTTTTGGGGTAAGTGAAGAAATCTCAAGGTTAAAGTTTTGGGGTAAGTGTTAAGATGCACTAATACAACATGAAATACTTGCCATAGGTAGCTGGTATTTGGAATAGAGTTTGCCAGTAGGTTTAACATTGATGTAGTTCAGTTAAAATAGAAAACTGTTTTGAGCTTCATCTTTGTAGACAACGTCTACAATCAATATTCGAGCTTTGCTGTCCTGCGACAGTCTAGTTTTAATTTTGTACTGTGCTGTACCCATGCTTTGAAAAGCTTATATCTGTCAGAGACATATACATACAGTATATATCTCTATATCTGTTTTAACTCCACCGGTTGGCATGTTAAACCGTTGTTATTTTTGTTACATAGTCGGCAAAAAGTGTATTGTAGGCAAATACCTATGATAACATAAATAAGAAACTTAGACAAATCATGCAACATCTCGCGACCAATGTACCAAGTCACGTTTGCAAATACCTCTAATTGTAAGAAAGGTACAGGAAATATAAGTATATCATTAGGATTAGGATCAAATATGTCTGACTCATTTTTCTGTTTTTTCTTCAGTGAAATTAAGCAAAACTTATTTCATTTATTTTACAGACTACATTTTTGAAGCGGACGATAATTCAGTATAATGAGGGTTAAAGTTTTTGGTCATACATCAAAACAATGATCGCTTTGGGTGCTCTACAATGTACGGAAACTACCCTGGTGTTTCAGCGCAGAGGGTCATTGATTTATGATCATCAATAAAGTTCCGACAACTTTAAAGGAAAGTCTTATCGGGTATTTCCGCTCTTTTGCGACTATCAAGATGTTACAATTCATTGGTTCTGTACCTTTAAGACCCACCCATTGAAAAAGACATAATCCAATCAACTGTCACCTATAGGCGTGTCAATCACCAATAGTTAACATTGCTCCCTCCCCCCCTCTCTCTCTCTCTCTCTCTCTCTCTCCTCCTCCTCCTCCTCTCCTCTCCCTCCTCTCCTCTCCTCTCCTCCCCTCCTCTCCTCTCTCCTCTCCCTCCTCTCTCTCTGTCTCTGTCTCTCTCTCTAGTGAGTCATTCATTTGCAGCTGCCGTTTCCCTCTATGCTTATCAAACTGACCACTGGGAGTTGCTTTCGAAGTTATAGGTGCATGTCAATAACTTGTACTAGACTGCCATGCGGAATGGCGGTTGTCAGGTCGGCGAGAGTAGCATGTTTCCGACGCGAGAATACATCTATAACTTTGTGTTAATTAAATTTGCTTACGCAAAGAATACAGAAGCCATTAAAATATAAGTATAATACATTCTCACAAATAAAAATTGATATAATTATTATTAATAAATAAATAAAAATATTTGAAATACCAACAAAGTGGTTCCATACTTTATTTCAGTTCCTAACCCATTATCGTATTTATCACCTCATGGTTATGATTGCTGAGCATTATTACCAGTTTGCCAAAAGCACTATTAAACTTTCAAACTTTTATTATCATTTTGCTATCAATTTAATACCACATTTGATCATCAAGTCTACTTTGACGAACAGGTAGTTTGCCGAAACGACCATAATTCATAAGGCAATGCCATAGGAAATAAAGAAGAAAGATTGTTTAGTATATTAGAGTAGTGGCATTTATAGTATTAATTACTATCCCGACCACAGCACCAAGCCTCTGGTTGTTCCCTCTTTGTGATATAAAGCTACTAACTGAAAGCTGTTTTGTTACGGCTCTATCACCGGGGGCTTTGGATCGTGGAAGTAGGTCGAGGTTGCTAACATTATATTGTTGTAAAAATACATGTAGACTTA
Source organism: Azorinus chamasolen (assembly GCA_963576725.1). Taxonomy (NCBI): domain Eukaryota; kingdom Metazoa; phylum Mollusca; class Bivalvia; order Cardiida; family Solecurtidae; genus Azorinus; species Azorinus chamasolen. The sequence continues at coordinate 48,605,761 of OY755243.1, read as the reverse complement.
GTTATGTTGTCACTAATGATGATGCATACAAGCCGATTAATGCGTTGATCTAGGCTAGATAAATACCGTTCTTTAAGTAATTACAGACTCTGCATAAACAAAAACTAAATTCTATATGCTTTAAAATGTATTCAATTTGTTATCTTCATAGCAATATAAATATACGCGCTTTCATGAACATTTTTATAATAGGTAAAATGAAGAACTAACTTCAGATAGTTTTAATTGACATTGTACATTTTAATAGTGATTTTCTTAAAAGTAACTTGAAATTTTTCAATAATTTTGCTTCTTCTAATCCAGGTCATTTCTATTGCATGCCTCTCTGCTAGTATAATAACAAGCAACCCTTCATAGATCTAGTTCCCTGTACTAACACAATCTCCAAACATTGAAATTAATATGGCAGAGATTTAATATCATTATTGTTTTGTACATTATGTCAATATTTGAATGCCGCTGAATATCTTTTTTAAAAGATATTTCTTGTTATCATATAACTCATAACCCTTTCCGCCATGAATATGCCTTTCTACGCCTCTTTAAAAGTCCATCTGTTGAAACCATTGTGATAAATAGAGCATTTGCTCCTATATGAGCAAATGCTCTATTTATCACAATGGTTTCAAACAACAAAGTTCTACAGTATGCCTTTTCTCTAATTAATGTTTCTTTTCGGTAGATTTATTCAATGTGGTTGGGTCTAAAAATAGCCTATGAGGGAATGGGTTAGATGTGGGGGGTAAAGTGAAACATGCTATAGCTGACGGCTGTTTTGGCCACTGTGTACAAACAGCGTAGTAATACAAGAGACGACACTTATGAAATGAATCGGTCATGCAGGGCTATGATTGGCTAACAATTAAATGTGCCAATGCATTGGTTCCACTTATTATATTTAAGATTCATTATTGACCGTATTCAATCTGTTAATTTGAGAAAAAAAATGCAATAGTGCATTTCTGCTTTTTACGGCATTCATAACAAGAGGGCCAATATGGCCCTTAATCGCACACCTGATTACCATAGATTTAAGATCATAGCTTGGTAACCCCAGAATGGGGCCAATATTGACCTAAGGGAGAGTACCTGAACAATGTTGATAGTGGATCAAGGACCTTTGCTATGATATTATTCTGAAATCCAACCACTTGCTTCAGAGATTTTAAAATATTTTTCAAATAGCCATATATTGAAAAGTGACCATGCCCTCTGGCAGCCATGCTTTTTAACAAAATAAAATCCTCTGAAGGATAAAGAAGATGATTGTTTAAGATTTGGTACCTGATTGCCATGGCAACAAGGGGAACATAGAATGTACTTGGTGCTGAAAGGATACAATGTACTGTTTTATCGCATCAGAAAGCTGTATCAGAATTATCATATAAACTAGGAAATTGTGTCTGTAAGACATAGCGATGCCCCCGTGGTGGTGTTTGCCTAGGTGCTAGTAAAATTCCTAGTGCAAGTAAAATTCCTAAGTCATTTGACCTTGACATTGGGCTTGCGGGCATCATGGAATGGGTGCACAATGACAGTATGGATGGTTTTTAATGTGTATATGCAATGCCATAGCGGTTATTGAGATATAAGACAATAAAAAACTGTGACAACCAACTGCACGTAAATGTTACAACCAACTGCACGTAAAATTTCCAAGTCAGTTGACCTTGGGCTTGCGGGCCGCATGGTCTGGGTGCACAATGAAAATATGGATGATGGTTAATGTGTATATGTAATTCCATTCCAATAGCTATAGTGGTTACTGAGATATAAGACCATGAAAAACTGTGACAACCAACTGCATGTACCAACTGCATGTAAAACCGTGACGGACGGACGGACAGACTGAGTGAGTGACAGGTGCAAAACATAATGCCCGATGACTATTGTCAAAGGGGCATAGACATAGGAAATTTTTGGAATAAGATTTTGTTTCTTAACTGGTTAAGGAACACCTGTCTCAAAACAGTTTCATGAACAGTTTACATAATAATTAATATAATCGCTAAATAGCATACTCCTCAAAAAAAAGTTAAGGACCACAAAATGAAAGAGCAGCTTTTTAGATTACTTTCCTTTTATATAGACAAATTCACTGTTAATACTAACAATATTAAGAATACTGTCTCGATATCTGACACCGGTCAGAGTGCCGTCACGGATGATGTACATATCTGTAGAACTGTCAAGAGAAGTTCCACCGCAAATAAGCACAGAGGGCCCACCCCAGCAGTCATGTTCTACTATGTAACAGTCACGAAATCTCTCATTTTTTTCTTTCTCCATACATTGAAAGCATCACAAAATTTGGATTCATCAGTAAACAGTATAGACTTTTATGCATTCTAAATGTTTGGTACTCTGTTGCAAATTCAAGCTTAAGTCACTTACGATGTGGAGTCAAGGGTGCATAAAGCCTATTTACACTGTCTGGTCACAAATAACAACACCTGATGCATTCCCGGAAGTTGGCATTTAGCGTTTTTGCAGATTTGAACCTCACTCTGTTTGCACTGGAAGTGGTAATGATATGGTGGTCTTCAATAGCGCTAGTCTTCTTTTGACGATCATTTCTAGGGAGTTCAAGGACAGAACCAGTCTCAAGGTACCTCTGCCATATGCGTACCTCTGCCATATGCGACTGACAACGGTGTAGCTGACATAAATGTCTTCTCAAATGCATATTGACTACCTAAACAGTTTTCTTACCAATTTATACCTCAGTCTGCAGACAAAATCTTCTGTGTTCACCTTTACACAAATTGCTCGACAAAACATATGGTCAGTTTTGGCCCACAGTTCAAGGGTATATGCATTGCAACAGAAATTCTCGATATACCCGTGCAAATACGCATGAAAACAGTACAGTGCATTTCTATTTATGAAATGCCAGGCGTTACTGAATACTCATGTTATAAAACTACATTCAGATAGGGGTCCTTAAAAATTTTTGAGGAGTGTTTTTATCAATGTTTCAAGTTTAGGTCCATTATAAAACTTTAGTGACATAATAAAGAAAACTATTTTGAACAGAGTTTTTGGACCAAGGAACATATTAAATCAAATTGCTTCCTTCAACCCATTAGCAGATAGACGCATTTTGACACATCTGGGATATTTGATATTTCAAAACACTATGAAAATGGAGCATTTGCTCCTTAGGCATGTGTTCCATTTTCCATAATGTTTCAGAACTATTAAAAATTAAAATATATATATATATTTTTAGAAAATTTTCAAAATTTTGATTTCAAAATAGAAAATGTCATGATCTAAATATAGCATATGAGGTAATGGGTTGACACGTTACTTCATATGCCATATTTAGATCATGACATCATTTTCTATTTTTTAGTTAAAAACTGTCTTTTGAATAATTTGAAAGTATGGGAAATGGAACAATTTCCAGAAGCAAATGCTTCATTTTCCACAATATTTTCAAAATTCTGATATTTCCAAATGACGAGTGTAAAAAGTAAAGGATTAACATCAATCCTTTGTGAATTATAAAAAAAATTGTCATCTGGTATTTGAAAAACTCCAGAGTTGGCAGAAAGATCTAAAGCATGGATCTAGGTAAGATGCCGATTCCTAAATAGCAGCCAACTCTTTAGCATGCAGTGTCTTCTTTTTGTTCCCAGCTGCTTCCATTCCGAAAGGAGCTGGGAACAAAGTGAAGGCATTAAGTGTTAAAGACATCTATCAGTGGTGCCCACCCTTCTTTAGTTTTTGCACCATAAGTACTAGGCGGGTGATAACTTGAAACATTTCTATTTTGTGGGTAATGTTTATAACAGATAATTGTAACTACAAACTTTTAATAAAATAGTTTAATGATCAGAAAAACTGAAATATATTAGCTTATGATCAGACCAGTATGCTTCAATTGTATCAGAACTGCCGGTGCAATTTGTAAATATCAAATCAAGAATGGAGCCATAATCTGTTGTTATTTTCTGAATCAACTGTAAACAATAAAACTCACTCTTCATGAACTGGCACAGAGTCCTATCAGATTTTGAAATATCAATATTGAAGTCACCAATAAAAATAACATCTGTTTTTTCAACTCTTTTGTTATAGCTGCCTTAAATGATTTAAAGGAACATGATGGAGATTTATAAATAAAAACTATTTGTTTGTCTGTGGAATGCTTTCTGACATCTAGGAAAGTAAATTCAATGTATGTGGTGTTGTATGTGAAGCACTGATTGACAATAATGTCATCTTTGACATACACACCAAACCATGCGGTGGTCTTACTCCAGGTTTGTTTTGTTTCTGGTCATTTCGAAGAAGTCGGAAACCATCAACTAAATATTGTCTGCTACCATCAGTGCCATGTAATCTTGATTCAGCAAATGCCACCACATCAGCAGATTTCACATTTTGGTCTGCACATATGTCTTCAAAAATGTTTATGTAAAGATCTGCAGTTGTTGAATAGAATAGTAAACCTGTTGTTCAATTCAAGTTCACAGAGAGGAACATAACACAGCTCTAACCTTGATTGACATAAACGTTGCATTTCTTGTACAACATGTTCATCTACCATAAGGGCCTTCTCATTAAAGTTCAAAATATGAAGTTTTTATAGACCTGACCCTGCTGAGAGCAACATAATGAAGGTGGGGAAGTTTGCGTGTTTTCCTTTGAGACAAATCAATCACACAAGTTCATCAACAGTTGTGCCTTGGGCTCGGTACACATTTTTTCCAGCTGATGCTTGAAGAGGAAACTGAATTCGTTTTATAGTATTTCTGTAAGAGCAAAATAAACGCTCAACATCAAAATTAGGAGTCCAGATTTGATCAATTGCATGGCGATAAAAGCCTTTCTTTTTATATCTATTTCTTCTGTTTTTACCACATTTATCATCATCAAACCTGACCCAAATAATACTAGGCCTTGTTGTTTCTGTTTGTTTGTATTCCATATACTTTGCGATACATGGACTTCCATTGTTTAATCCATCCTCAGTGTCCATGTTAATGGTTAAATCATAAATCATCCCAAGAACAACATGCAGTTAGAGAAAGCTGAAGACCCATAGTATTTGATATATCCAAAGACCTTACCCTGTTTAAAATTTGTTCTTTTTTTTGGCATATATATATCACCAACCACAGAATCATGACATTCAATGGATACTTTGGGTGCATTAAAACTCATCAGCATTTTGTCATTAAAACTATGAATAAATACATTTTCAGCAAAAATATGTGGTGCCGTTTTAGGATAAGACTGAATCTTGTTGAACAGTGCAGCCTGTAATGTTTATTTGGTCCTGCTCTGTCAATTTATTAATTCTTAGTCTATTGAGCATCTGAGCAAACATCATCTTTTTGTCTCATTATTTCTGTAATTTCAAACATTTTGAAATGTTCTTTCCATAAGTTTGGTGATAATGCAGATGCATTCCTAGACAAATCCTGAAAAATCCATGTGTCTGCAACTGGTTTGAGTTGAAAAAGGTCCCCCACTGCAATAATGCTTATTCCACCAAATGGAATTTTCCTGCCAGTCAATTGCTGCAACCTTTGGTCAGTGAATGACAATTTACTATTACTGACCATTGATATTTCATCAATTATAACTACAGAAAGACTTTTATATTTAGATCGAAATGTATTCAGCTGTTCACAACCTAATGTCTGGTTACTCTGTTTGAATTTTTCCATATAGTTGAGCCATTTATATTGCAAGCTGCTGTTCCAGTGAATGTACATAACAAAATTCGCTCATCATCTGGATCTTCTCCCTCTTTCAAATTAAGCATCCTGTATAATGTCTGATACAAACATCTGATCACATCTCCGGACAAAATATTACTTCTGAAAAGTAACTAAGGGGAATAACTCTCAATAATGAATTTAGAGTAATAACCCTTCTGGACTGTATATCCTCTTATCACCCACCAACCATATATAAAGTTTCACAGTTGTGCCTACAATACTTGAGAAGTTATGTTCTGGACAAAACATGTTTCTGAAAAGTAACTGAGGGGAATAACTCCCTCAAAAAAGAATTTAGAGTTACAACCGCTGTTGACTGCACATCCTCTTATCACCCTCTATCCGTATATAAAGTTTCACACTTGTGCCTACAATACTTGAGAAGTTATACTCTGGACAAAAAATCGCTTCTGAAAAGTTCCTAAGGGGAATAACTCCCTCAAAAATGAATTTAGAGTTACAACCCTTGTTGACTGCACATGCTCTCACATGTTGACTGCACATGCTCTCATCGTCCTCATAATGTGTACCAAGTTTGAAGACAATATTATAAACAGGTTTCAAGAAAATGGCATGTCTCAAAAACATGTCCCAATTAAGAGACAAAATATGAAGTTAAAAAAGGGCATAATTTTGTCAAATTTTGTGCAAGAGTTATGAAACATGGAGGGGATTGTCCCCCACATAACACTTATAATATGTATTAAGTTTGAAGGTGTTATCATAAATAATTTTTTAAGAAAAAAGCAAATGTCCCCGAAAACCCCAATTCAGAGACAAAATATGAAGTTTGTGCAAGAGTTATGAAACATAGAAAAGATTGTCTCCACATAACACTTATACTATGTATTAAGTTTGAAGGTGGTATCATAAATAGTTTTCAAGAAAAAAGCAAATGTCCCGGAAAAACGCGAGTGACGAATGACAGACGGACAGACGGATGGATGGACGGACAGACAGGCGGACAGAAAATGTGATTCCTATAGGGCTCCTGCATTTTCAAAGCAGGGCCCTTATGATTATACATTGTATTCAGTGCCTTATGCAAAATGTTTCCCTATATATATAACTGAAACAATAGCTTGTATGTATATTAGGCCAAGTCGTTTCTTTTTTACAGTTACAAGGGAGATAATTCTTGCTGTTTCCAGTTCAAAGTTATCTTTTCTTTTTCAAACATGTTGATTGACATAAACTATAATAATTTTAAGCAATGTGTTTGAGAACTTGTCATTTTAGACTCCATAGACTTTGTATACAAAAACATAAAAACGTAATATTACGAATTCAGGGGCAGATAATCAATCACATACTATAAGCCTAATCAGCATCCATATCACATCCAACAAGTGACATTCAATGGAGGATCTATTAAGCTACACAGTGATATAGGTGTCATAAAATCCCGCTAGGTGGGGGGGGGGGTTCTGGGGTACAGCTGGCCCTTAATCTAGTATTTTAGAGCACGGTTTCCATGGCAACCATCACTTAAAACCAGAGACATGCCATATTTGCTTTAACATGCCATAACATTCTTTCTATTAATTGTAGAACATCAAAACTGGTGTCAAAATGAACGTCGGATATCTGTACTATTTCATTTTTGTCGTACCCTTTATTACTTTTCTACAGTTACTCTGTTTGCAGCTCAATCATTGAGTACACTAGCGATAGGTGGATACAGTATGTTCACTTAAATGTTTTCGTTATACATGCACTTTACCACTGTATTTGCCGTCGCGGTTGTTGTAGATTAGTCTGAGAGGGGATACGTTTATTTACACTGTCTTTTAGGGTGGGGATGGAATAAGTGTGAGGTTGGGCGCCCATAAACCGGTTTAACACCCCCAGTGACTTTTGTCACTGACCGTTCCAAGGCGGTACTTCCATCTTCCTCCTATTGTATGTTTGTTTTGTCTTTGTGCGTCTCTTGTTGTTTTTTTATAGTTATGTACATTTGCTGTTTCCTTGTGTTGCTGTTCGGGCGACTGTTTGTTCTGTATGTGGTGTTTCCTGCATGACTCATTTTTGTACTTTTATACATTACGCTTTAATTTGGTTATATAGCATCATTTGCATCTCATTTGCATAGTCATGAATATTAATGAGAATGGCTAAAAATAGCAGAAAATTGCATAAATTTTATCATTTGTCACAATAAAGTTTCTTTTTAAGAAGATTTTAGCCATTTTCTTGAGATAAAAGTTATATAACATATACTTGTTATTGATATTATGTTAGTTTATGCTAACACCCCCCCCCCCCCCCCCGATCAAAAGGGGTGGGCATGTTGTTTTAGCCCTGTCTTTTGGTTGATTGGTTTGTCGCCAACTTTAACATTGGCAATACTTTTGTAGCCATTGCACATACATTTGTACATACTTCATTTTTGCTGGTTTCCATTAGTTTTCCATCGTCCTCCATTGTTTTCTGGTTCAGTCTCTTGATAGACTAGAAGAACTTTCTTTTGTTCTTTTGAAGCATGTTAGGCACAAAGGAGTCCTAAGCTGCTCTAATACAGCATGAAGTGGTTCGTCTTCACGGCCCGAATGAGAAACAGTACATTCCAGAACGAAGAAAACAGGCAAGGGAGTCATTTGTGGCTATTCAGATTGATTAAGACGAATTGTTGCAATATCCAATGACAGCGGTCTCGTCTAGTATTGAAGACGGCAATGCACTATTCAATGCGCTTACTGACGTCCCTCATAATTTGAAACAAATGTCTTAAAGCTTGTTCAATATGACATCGAAAACAGCAGACCAGCAAGATGGCGAAACTAGTTAAAACGATAGAAGAACTAAATTCCACACAAGAAGGAACAGAAACAAGGGTAATTCTGTATTATCAAATAAGATATCCAGATAGTGACATTTTCTGCACCATTTTCTACTACATGAGCGAATTTAAGAACTGTAAAGTACTTTTTGGTTCTGGAACTGGTAACTAGAGAAAACTACATTATGGGGGAAATATCAAGCGGACTGGCAGAAGAATATCGGACAGCTCTCCTCGATATCCATGCATATTGTGGTTGTGACACCTCAAGTGCGTTTAAGGGTAGGGGACATGTAAAACCTACCAATGTTATAGAGAAGAGGCCGCGAAGTGTTGCCTCTCTTGCCAAATTAGGGAATGAGTGGAAAGTTACAGATACGTTGCCCTCAGACTAAGACTCTTTCACATGCTTCACATGCACAATGTATGGAAATACTAGGATGAACACTGTGGACAAGCGAAGACTACAAAATGAAAGAGGTGTGTGATGGCAGTCCTGATGTGTCCAAAAATGTCGATCTCTCTCTACCTCTTTCTATATCTCTCTATTTTGCCGCCATGTAAAAAGTATCTGAGCCAACATATCCGTCGTGTAAACTACCAAGTCGGCATCTTGAAAATATCACGCATACAGAATCCCAATATTCCTCAGGCATCAGATGATCATGGATAGACAGTCGGGGAAATGGACTTCTGGAGCCGCTGTGGTAGGATGGTCACATACGGCCACTTTAGATGCTTAACGTTCTGGGAGAGATTATTGATGACCTTGGAGATACATCCGATAAAAGTGATATTGAGACCATTGATGACAATTATGAGCTGATTGATGATGAAGATGTGTGATCGATTTGACTATGTCAACAGCTGAATTTCATTGTGAGACTAGTCATGTTACAACAAAGATACATACCGATAAATGAATAATACTTAAACTATGTCATATATCAGAATATAGGTGATATAAAATAGTTTTTAAACATGACGACTTAACAGTTATAGAAGATAATGATGACGAACTTAACTTAAAAAATGATTTAGGTCAAGGTCACTATTTCCAAAACTTTGCCGTTTTTAACAAACTTTAACATTGCTATAATTTCTGAACTACAAATGCTAGGCAATTCATTTTTAGTATACAAATGGCTTTTGTAAAGGCCTTTCAGTTGATATAAAGATATTTGAAAGTATGTCAAGTTCAAGGTCACTATTTAGGCAAGTTGGCCATTATTGAAAAACTTAAACATTTTTTCTTAACTGCTGAACCTATTATACTAGACAATTCATATATGGTATGGAGATAACTTTGGTTAAGGCCTTTCAGTTGACATAAGGATACATGAAATTGGATCAAGGTCAAGGTCACTATTTTGAAAACCTGACTGTTTTTAACAAACTTTAACATTTTGCTATAACTTCTGATCCACAAGTGCTAGGCAATTCACCTTTGGTTTTCAGATAGCTTTGGTAAAGGACCTTACGGATGACATAAAGATACCTGAAATCGGGTCAAGGTCACTATTTTGAATCATTGGCTGTCATTAAAATGTTGTTATAACTTCTGAACTAGGTGGGCTAGACAATTTATATTTGGTATGCAGATAGCTTGGGTGAAGGCCTTTCAGTTAATACAAGGATATATGAAATTGGGTCAAAGTCAACACAAAAAAATCCGGCTTTAATGTGGTTTCCGCATTTTTTGCTTGTTCAATATTGCAACCATGGCCTATGGTAACTTAAAACAAGAGGGCCAGAATGGCCCTGACATTGCTCACCAGACAATCATGAGAGAAGATTTCACTATATGTTTCTATAGAAAACTAGCCGGCCCTGGGGTGGGGCAAATTTTAATTCAGAAAGAATAAATTAATCTATACTTATGTTCAAAATTTCAGATATTTTCATTACATTTTCATGAGTTCATATTATTATTCATATCTTATCTTAAGATTGATGTACTTTTAACCCTTCCCCTGTTCTATGTTTATTCAAAATTTCAATACCTAGTGAATATTCATGGACAAAATAGTTGTAATGAAATATGGAAAGTGGGACAGTATAGCCATTTTAGAAAGTAAAGAAACATATTTCAAATTCCATTGACAAACAGATCAGACCCTGATCAGACAGCTGCTATAGGAGCCATCTGATTTGGGTCTGTTCTGTTTGCAAATGCATGAAAAGTCATTTATATGAGGGAAAGGCTTAAGTAAACATATTATAAGTACATGACTGTATATTGTACACAAAATAAAAATAATTTAATGCAATATGCACTATATTACCGTATATCATAAGCAAATACAGCAGATTGATTAGATGGCTACTACATGAGCCATCTGATCTGGGTCTACTCTGTTTGCAAAGGTGTAGAAATGCATATTTATGGAGTAAAGGGTTAATTGTTCTATTTACAGGTCAGATCTAATTTGCAACTGCCATTATCCAGAAGGGAGGCAATCCAGTTGTAATCAAAAAGTGTGAAAGGAAAATAACCTACCTTTTATGTATGCTTAAAATATCCAGCTAAAAATAGACACTGCTCTCCAAGATGCAATCGAACACTTGAATTTGTATTAAGCTGAACTTCACAACAGATACAGTTATAGGATCTATATTGATAGCTGGCAGGGCATAGATATGGAAAAAAAGCTTTAAGAGCTTTCTGCATTTTGAGAATTATCCACATAGTTTTCTCAATCTAAAATGAGTGTGTGTAACTTGTCTAACACAATTTCTACTCTACTGATCAGGCTAAGGGTGATTACCAATACACCCCCATTGGCCAGCTAGTCATATCAGAGCAATGGCTTATCTCTGAATATGGGGAAAACTTTAACCTGTAGAACCTTTAGACTGTAGTTTCTTATGTGAAAAAAGAGAGTTTCAAAGTTTTTCCTATGCATATATATAGTGATCCCATGGGCTGTTTAAGCAGTCAGCTACAAAAAACTGTCAATCCCTAGGGTGGGGCCAATTTTGACCCTAGGGGCATAATTTATATAACTTTTGTAGAAGACCTGAAGTTGAAGCTATGTGCCAAATATGAAAGCTGAGAACCTTCTAGTTTGAGAGGAGAAGAATTTCAAACTTTTCACTATATGTTTCTATTGAAAACTGAAAACCCCTGGGGCAGGGCCAATTTTGACCCCAGGGGCATAATTTATATAATTTTTGTAGAGGACCTACAGATGATGCTATGTACCAAAGATGAAAGCTGAGAACCCTGTAGATTCAGAGGAGAAGATTTTTAAAGGTTTAAATTGTTGACGCCGACGACGGACGCCGACGGACATCAGGCGATCACAAAAGCTCACCCTGAGCACAAGAGTGCTCTGGTGAGCTAAAAATGGTTCTCCTGTAGGAGCTGTCTAATCAAGGTATGCTCTGTTTGCTTATTAGATGATTTAGATAATTCTACAGTTTCTGCCATGGCCAAACATTCCTGTGTCAATGTGCTATTATAAAACTTTTTTAATTAGAATTGTTTTTGATGCAAAATCTGATGTCTCTCCCCCCACCCCATGTACAAATTTCAAAGTCCAACAACTCTGCAGAAAATCATCGAACCATAACTGGAATAATACATGCACAACTAGGCATGGTGTTGATAAATCCTATGAAGTTTCATGAAAATCCTACCAAAGACTTTGGAGAAACAGACAATTAAAATCGGACAAACGGATGGACACCGCCCACAAAAACAACATAAACTAGAATTGGTTTTTTTATACAAAAACTGATGTCCCCCCGAATCCGCCACCACCACCAAATTTTCCATGTTAAAAATTCAAGTCCCCATAACTTGAAACCATTGTGATAAATAGAGCATTTGCTCCTATGAAGCAAATGCCCTGTTTATCACAATAGTTTCAAAAAGTGATTTTTACAGAGGCAACAAAAGGTATCAATATGAGGGAATCATCCGAATGGGTTAAGATGTGTGCCAAATATTACAATGAATTCCATCAATGGCTAAAGGGTTTTTACTCTGTTTATTGGTCGGTTGGTTTGTGTCCAACTTAAAGGTTAGGAATAATTTTGTAGCCATTGCACATACATACTTCACACTTGGCATGCATGTGCAACTTATGGAGTTGAACAGTTTTAGGGGCGACTTATTAAGGTCAAGTCATACATCATGGTCAAATCGGAGGGCATAGTGTTTCACAATCACATCTTGTTTTTTTATTGAAACAAGAATCACCTTAACCTTGGGAAAGAGTGATAATTTGTGCAAAATTATTTTAAAAATTCATCACCCATAACAAAATTATGGTGAAGACACAAAACTGCACTTTCTAAATATAACATACATACCTTATGTACATTTGTAGACATGGAAAGAAGCAACACTGTATACCCCTTCCAAATCATGAAGGGGGCATAAGTACCATTGTGGCAGTCACTCCTGAACTAAACCTGTCATTTGCCTGAATGGACCTTTGTAAAACCCTGCAGTGCAAGAAC